>KK351011.1:9232800-9474650 GCA_000671755.1 Glossina brevipalpis | reverse complement strand
CTCAGTTTTGAACTTTTTCCAGGACAATTCACAGAAATACCAATGAATCTGTTATGGAGTAGAATCACAAACTAATGAAATCTCTGTCATTTGCACTCCCAACGGTACTCTAACTGAAAGAAGTGAGATTTCCAAACATTTTGGAAAAATTTGGAACGATTACTCGTCTGATTGTAACTTCTCCAAAGAATTCATCAGAAATAAATCAAATCCAATTTCTATAACAAATGCTGATCCTATTGATAGATGTGCTATTTTTTTGGTCTCACTTTCCAATTTGAATTACCGTTGAGCACAAAAAAAGTAAAATTACCGCCACAGTCTCTTACAAAGTTGTATTTTAGGGTAGAAAGTAACTATCGAAAAGTTAGGTTGTGACCCTCAACTTTTGACACTTAACACACCTTGCACCTATTGATTTCATTCGAGTTTGAAAAAATTTCCACACGTCTAAGGTCGAATTGTCTGTTAATTAGTTCTAACCTGTTTTTATAGTCTTTTAATAAATTTCCATTAAACATAGCAGCAAACTGAAAATTTTGATGTAAGTGATCCTCTTTGATAGCGATCAAATCAGATAACACCGCAGAAGATAATAAATAGGAAAATGAATTATGGATTGAAATAAATATAAACATAAATAATAAAAATTAATTTCGAAAAGAGTTCAGTTTTAACAATAACTATATACCATAAGAAAGACTCCTCTAAATATAGATGAGTGACATAACGTTAAAAATAAAGAAAACAAAGCATTTGCGTTGTGCGTTCACTTCACAGAACAAAAAATATATAAATAGTATATGTATATAAATAATTGAATTAATAAAATACTTGTCTATTGAAACAATATGTATTTAGGTACATGTACGCTCATGGGCACTTCTAAAAGAGCTTTGTCGAAAGATAAACAAACCCAAAATGTTGAAGTCAAATATTAATTTAAATATTGCCATCAGTTTTGTTTATATAACTTATGTGAAGATAAAATAATTAACGAATTCATTCTAATTCAAAATAAAAATTCCATAATTATTTAGTAGAATTTAATTACCGGTTATTGCTAAGAGCAGCTGAGCAGCTTTAAGAGTAGTTCGCAAAAAGTTTGTTGCTTTCTCAGTTTCGTGAAAAACAAATTTTTTTATTTTAATTGTAATTTTCTAGAGTCAAAACCACTCACACTAATAGGTGCTAAATAAAAATACAAAATTGTATGTTTATACACATAACCTTCTCACCTTTTTTTATCACACGTAATTAATAATACCAATGTTTTAAGGAAATTGTAAGTGCACAGCAAATTGTTAACATATTTAGAAAGCTCACATTCTAAAAAATTCGATTATATCATTTGGTCACTTACATGTAAGCGAAATTATCAATTTAATACAAATATTAAAAAAATTCCGTGTACACGCGAATTTCTAAAGAACGTACGAGAAACCCGAGGAACACTAAAAAAACATGCCACTGACAAGAAGAGAAAATACAATATATAACAGTATTGCCAGATTCGTAATGAAAAGGGATTAGGAAATTTCAGATTTAGGATGAAGAACAAAATTGTCCCGCGCTTACGTTGCCAGAGCTAAGCAATGAAATAAGACAAAAAGAAGAAAGACAGAAAATAAAAGATAAATAAAAACGATTCTTTCAAATTTAAAATTAAAAATTTTATATTTCATATTATATTATTTTAACACTTGTTTTATATTACATTATAGATAATTTAATTCTTCTCCCGGAGCTGGCAAAATAAACTTGGGCCGATTGTGGTTTACGGCCATCCAAAAAAATTTATAAAAAAAATGAAAAGAAACAAAATAAATTTTGCGTATCTTTGAATAAGAATGTTGCCATTATTAAAAAAATCATATGCACAATCATCTGCGAGCAATTTCAAAGAAGAAGAATTTGTTATTTGATCAAAAGTTTGTAAAGACCATCTTAGGCTTATAAACAATAACTTTCAGACATCTTTGACTTCTAATATGATTTCTACTGCCGTAAAAGAAAAAGATTATCATGAAAGTGACTTTTTAACACCAGTACGTTGTAAGTTCTCGTATAAATATATATTTAAAAACGGCTTGTTTAAATATATTTTTTATAGATTTAGAAAGTCCCAAGGTACAATCCATTACTTCAGATTCGAACTTAAATGCCTGTCGAGCTCGCCTAGATTCTATAATGAAAACAATACAAGACGACTTTTCCAAATGGTTATTAGCTGAGAGACGTGGTTTGGCTTTATGCAACGCTATAGAAACTATCAAGACACGAACGTTAGTAGCAGTGACGGCTAGTGAAAATGACAAAGTAGATTCCACCTTATATCCCAATGACTTAGCATCCCATTGCCACAAATTATCGCTTATAGTTTGCATCTTTCAAGATATAGTCGCCAATGCTAAAAACTTTTTAAAACAAATTAAATCTTTAAGCAAATTGCAGGGAAGCAGTCAAAAAATCTTGTTTCGTTCTTGGTCTTTAAATCAGTTTATCGATTTTCTGACTGAGCTTACGCAGAGATATGAGGAAGAATACCAAATCAAAAAGCATACTATGGGTAAGCCTTAGAAAATTTCGAGTGCAGGTTTAATTTTTTTTTTTTAGAAAACTTGCCGCATTGCTTGTGTCGCGCTGACCTAATACGTTGTACCTCGGATTGGGAATACCCTCAATTCATTGATTCATATGTTCTAATGATGTTTTTATTTCTTAATGAAGAGCTAAATGTTAAAAAAAAATAATAAATTTTCGAGTAATTCACAAAGCAGATGATTTATTTAATATTCAAAATCGAAGAGTAGGTTCATATGAATTCATTTTTTAAAAACTAAAGCACATCAGTTAAAGCAAATTTTGATTACGTAGCCAGCGGTTTTACTCAGACAGCAACTAATATTAATATGAAAACAAATACGGATTAATTTGCAGCAGCACTTAAAGCCAGGACAGTGAAGCGTAATTCCTGAGGATCACGAGCCATAAATTCCTTGCAAACACGAGCTGCATCTTCAAGAAAAGTCGCATCGTTGGTGGCTCCATGCTTAATCGGAAACGACTTACGTCCATCCAGCTCATATAAAGTGTCGTCCTTATTAACAAGAGCAATGAAATGATGATAAACTTCTTCGTTAGGATCAGCCATAGTTTGGCCTTCCTGGGCTAAAGCTTGATGACTTTCACGTACGGCTTTATCAGTTTCTAATGCCTTACCACGTTCTTCCGGCGTCATATCTTTCGCCATTTCCAAAAAATCCTTCAAAATTCCATCACCCAACATAATGCTGACGAGAAACCAATTATAGGAGACTGGCAAAGTTTAATTATTGAAACTTACTCTCTGTTATTGGCTACGCTATGTATAAGCGCTACCGTTCCGCAAGCATTGTGAGTGAATTGGCGCATATAAAACAAATCCTTTGGAAAAGTTAGTTCTTCTTCAGCCAAACGTTTCTGTTCCTCATCACGATGCTTTTCGTACTTGTTTTATATTAGTAAAAAGAAAAATAAAGAATTTTTTCAACCGGTAACTTGTCTATTTTACCGTTTCAGAACAGGGGAACAGTAAAATAAGGGATTTAACTGGCTTAGGTATCCACTCCAACATATCAGGTTCCAGACCCATTACATCTGTTATTACCCAATCTTTGGTCACCCCACATTTATGCATGTATTTGGTCAATACCTAATATTTTTTTAGAAAGAAAAAAGATATATATACGTCGTCCATCATGACTCATGAGAAAAGTAAAAAAAAAAATATGAGAATCCCGTTATTTCCGCTTTTAAGGAATTTTTATCATTTTTAATTTAACTTACATCGGGATTTGATTCCAACGGAGTCCAAACAGACATATTTTTATGAAAATAAATATCGTCTTTTGCTACAGAAAAAATTGGTTAAAAATTTTTTAAAATATATTTTCTGTTAATGAAAAAATTCTAAATGCAAATCGTAGGTGGGTGTTTGATGACTATAACAAGAAGCCGGCTATAGAGTTGCCAAGGCTTCATTTAACTTAATTCACTGTTGCCCAATTAAAACAGAGGACGTCACAGGAAAAAATATTCGAAAACAATTCTGGGGTAATTTACAAAATCCTTATTTTAAATAAAGTGATTTGATCCAAGTTTAAGGTAAATTTTGGGAAAAAAAGAAAATAAACTTGAAAATTACTCAACATTTGAAACGAAAACGTACGCGGCTTGAAAAACTTCTTTGAGCTTTAATGCGTATAAGAAAAAATAAATTTCCATCGCAATTTTATTTCTATATTTCAAAATATTAATTCAAAGCAGCACTCAGAGCCAGAAGAGTGTATCGGAATTCTTGAGGATCGCGAGCCATAAATTCTTTGCAAACACGAGCGGTATCTTCAAGGAAAGTTTCGTCGGTAGTATCACTATGTTTTACAGGGAACATTTTAAGTCCATCCAATTCATATAAAGTTCCTTCTTTATTAACAAAAGCGATGAAATGATGAATTTCTTCATCAGGATTATGCATGTATTGACCTTCTTGAACTAAAGCTTGGTGTCTTTCATATATGGACTTATTAGATTCTAAAGCTTTACCGCGTTCCTCCGGTGTTATACCTTGGCTCATTTCCAAAAAATCTTTCAAGATGTCGTCTCCTAATGTAATTCTAAATAAAAATATATACATGAATATATGAAGAAATTAAATATACGTGATGATATTGAAACACACTCTTTGTTATTGGCTATGCTGTGTATGAGAGCTACTATTCCACAGGTGTTATTGTCAAATTGGCGCATAAAATATAGATCTTTAGGAAAATTTTGAACTTTTTCAGCTAAACGTTTCTCTTCCTCAGATTGATGTTTTTTATACTTTTTATTTTTCAATTAAAAGGAAAATTATGAATGCATTCTATTAATAAAAATTTGTTTATATTACCGTTTCGGAGCAAAAGAATAGGAAAATTATAGATTTTACTGGTTTCGGTGTCCATTCCAAAACGTCAGGTTCCAGACTAACTATATCAGTTATTGCCCAATCCTTGCTAACCCCAAATGTATGTATGTATTTGGTCAACGCCTAATCGTATTATATGTATTATATGCAAAGATACGTATATAAACGATCACGATTTATGAAAAAAGTAGAGAAAATTTTAATTCCGTTAAATTTCGACTAAGAAATTCATTCATTTATAACTTACATACATCAGGGTCTGATCCTAATGGTGTCCAAGCAGACATGCTTTATTGAAAACAAATTTTTACTGTAAAAAAACAAACTTGTTAGTAATAGTACACAAACTTACATATACAAACTACATTGTAATATGTTATAGGGATGCCAAGCTTTTTCTTAATTTACTGTAATTACAGTAGTGTTATGTTGTAACAGTAAATAATAGAAGCTTTAAGCTGAATTGCTGAATATGAAAGAGAGTAAAAAACAAAAAATCCTAAAACTGTTTTTAAAATAGAAAGACAACATATTAAGGCACATTAGAAGACTTTTTGGGGTCTGGATTAATCGAACAGAAGTGGAACTGTTATCGACAAAAATTCTGTTAAATGTTGCTTTCATAAATTTTTGTTTCCATATCTGTGTTTATTTTTATAATATTCGTTCACATTTCAAAAGCTTCGCCCCTAAGATTTCGTAAAATCCGGCGCTTCCGCGATGTAAATTTTATGTTGCACGAAGTTTACGAGGACACTGCCTAAAGCAAAGATATATCAGTCATGGGAACTAGATGAATTTTGTGTTTAAAAGGAGTTTTGATAAAGGCAGTTAGCTGTTTGAGATAAGTCTTATTGTGAGCACACGATCATATACATATATTACAATTTTTGGGTACATAAGCGCGGCTTCAGTGTGCTTATAGCGCGTATGATATCGATGTGTGTATCTTTTGAAAGCTGTTGTAAACAGCTGACATATATATTCAATATAGAGTTAGTAATAGCAGCGTTTTTTTTAATTAAACACTTTTCTTGCTAGCGATTTTTAGAATGGAAAAATCTGTTGAACAAAGAATTTGCATTAAATTTTGTCAAAAAAATGAAATTTCTTGTTCTGATACATTAAAAATGTTACAAAAATGTTACGATGAAGATGAGTGTTTATCAAGATCACAAGTTTTTAAGTGGTATAAATCATTTAACGATGGTCGTGAAGTAGTCGAAGATTTGCCTCGTTTGGGAAAGCCAATAACCTCAGCTACTAATGAGAATATCAACCATATCAAAGAGCTTGTGCTTGTTAATCGTCGGTTGGCTCAAAGAGACCTTGCAAATATCGTTGGCATATCAAAAGGATCAGTACAAACAATTCTGAAGGATAATTTGGGCTTGTCTCGCGTGTGTTCTTGTCTTGTTCCAAAAGTTTTGAATTTGTTTGAAAAACAACGTCGTGTTGAGGTGTCAAAAGAAATGCTTTCTATGACTGATAATGATCTAAAATGTATAATTACTGGTGATGAAGTTTGGATTTATGCTTATGACCCGGAAACAACTGTACAATCTAGTGAACCAGAATCTAAAAAACCACGACAGAGCATCAGGATTATGTTGACGGTTTTCTTTGACTATGGAGGCATTGTTCACAATGAGTTTCTCCCAACGGGCCAAACAGTTGGTAAAGAGTATTATTTAGGACTTTTGCGCCGTTTGCATGAGTCAATTCGTAAAAAACGGCCAGAATTGTGGCGGAACAATTCGTGGTTTCTGCATCACGATAATGCATCATCGCATACTGCAAATATTATTCGTCAATATTTGGTTGAAAATCAAGTAAATCTCGTTCCCCAGTCACCATATTCGCCCGATTTGTCTCCTTGTGACTTTTTCCTATTTCCTCGATTGAAATTAACAGCTCGTGGGCGTCGTTTTGAGTCTATAGAAGCCATACAAGAGAATACATTAGCTGCTTTGAAAGCTATACCAGCAACTGAATATAATAAATGTTTTGAAGAATGGAAAAAACGTTGGACTAAGTGTGTTGTAGTGGGAGGGGATTATTTTCAAGGAGACATATTAAATTTCGATGAATAAAAAACTCATTTTACTTATAAAAGTCTCATTAGATTTTGTCCACAGTGCACTATAGCTTATAGGCGTCAGTAGAAGTGCACAAGTTCTCGGTTCATAAAATGTGACGCCATTTCACTAAAGCTTTAAGATAAGTTCTGACTATACGTATATCGAACATGAAAGAGCCAAAGGGCTGCGAATATAATATCTGTTCCGTTAACGGACACATCAAAAACTCCCGTATGTATGAGCACTTGCTATTTGCTGATAATGTATAAATTGCGCCGTGTTAATCTTTAATAATAAATCTATTTTTTATTTTAAATCAAAATTAGTTAATCTCTCGGCAAAAGCAAGATGAACTTTCGTTTAGTTGCGTTTTCTTATATCAAATGTGGCAATATAACCTCGCGTATAACGTTCCGGTTTCGATGCCATGAAAGATGATGTACAAATGGCTTCACGACAATCACCAATTTGCCATGGTCGGCTAAAGTTTTCAAACCAATGGCGTCTGAAGTAAAGATTTCTCGCTCATTAAATGGTATCACATCAAGCGAACGATTGAAAAAACCAAAATGACTGAAAAAGGCTAAAATTGATTAAGAAAAAGAAGCAGAAGCGTTATTACTTCAATTTCTAACCTTGATTGCCACGGTGTTATCACGCCATCATCAGGACCACCAATCAAAACCATTTTGTCTAAACGTGTTAGAGCAGTTCTAAAAATCGATGAATTTGAAGTTTGAATTTCATTATTGATGTAGGGCAAGAATATACTATATCTACGATATAATTCTTGCTTACGAGGATCATTCCAGTAGTTTGCAACCGAAGTTAGCTGGCCCACTCTAGAGTAAAACAACTCATAAATGGTTTTTGCTGTCAAATCAGGGAATATTAAATGTAAGAAATTTGCTGAAAAAAATAATATGAATATTATTTTCTTTGAATTTATTTACAATGGTTATTGCTGCTTACTGCCATATTGTCCAGCTTGTGGTGAGGACAAGGATATAAAAACTTTTACGTTGTGATTGGGAATTGTTTGTATGGTTGCTCGAGCTAACAAGCCCCCTTGAGAATGTCCTGACCGATCCAATGACGTATTACTAATAAGGTAAAACTTAATTTAAATGTTTACATTACCTATTACAATTATACCTTCGGGATGTGATTTTCCGATTGCTTGCAAATAATTTCTTAACTCATTTACTTGCCTCCAAGCGTTTTCTAAGCTAAACCAATTACTAAATAAATCGCAATTATAAACTTTGGTACCAAAATGTAACTGAAATGATATCATAACGATTAGGAAATATGGAGCACTTCTTCTAATCCTTTTTACCTACCAATTCAATTTCTCTTTGTAAAGAATTCATTGAGTCAGCTCCGGAAAGTATACCATGCATTATAACCACTGGCTTGTAAGAAACGACGAAAGAAGCACTTAAAACAATGCTCCATTTTATTATATGACTTAAAAATTTCATAACTTTTTCAATTATATCGATTATTACCAAACTATGTATTGCACTTCTATATGTAAATTTTGTTATATTGCGCACAACTTTACTTAAAATTGTTTCTTCATTTCGATGTCACGACCTTAACAACAGTTCTTTGTTCTTGGTAATGCCAAATCATTGTATTCATTGTAATAAGCATGCATGAGCAAATTTCAACAAATTTCACAGCTGATATGTTAGTTAATCAAATTTTTATACGTTACAAGTATTCAGAGTTGATTTAATCATGTCTGTTCTTTCGAGATTACGGGCAAATATATAATTTAAAAGGTCAAAGTAAAAAAAGCCTATCTTCAACTACTAGTCGAGGATCGATTTCAAAAAGACTATGTCTAGAAAACAAAACAATCCCAAAAAAAGACTTTCGTCATAGCTTAGTTAAACACTATAAACATTTTATACGATATCATCTGTAAACAACACTTTTTTTTTTGTTAGTTTTACTCGTCCCGTCTTTTTAACAATACACGCCGATTTTCTTGGATTACAAAAAAACAGCACGGAACAAGTAACTAAAGAAAAGAGCAGCTATGTTACTAAAGTTAGGAAAAGGAGTCTTTAATAGGACACAATTGCGAGACTATGGAGTACGAACGAAAATTAAAACAAAAGTCGCCACACAAAAAGCACAACAGCCTCTTATCGAATGTAAACGATCGGAGTTTAATCTTTATCAGCCGGAGGAAAGTCATTGTAAATTTGGCACTTTGTCAATTGCATCCTCTGGTTGGTTGCATTCGAAATCTAAGAATGATTGGTTTCATATTAAGGCTATGGTGGATGGAAATAACGAACAACAAGAAATGCAGGACGTTGAAGAGTTTTTTAAGGAATTTGTAGTTCATAAGCCATTAATAGATAGCTTGCAAACAGAATTGGAAATCAAGAAATTAACGAAAATTCAGTATCAAGCTTGGCAGAAACTTTACGACAATAACCATGTGTTAATAGCAGCTGAAACAGGTTGCGGCAAGACTTTAACTTACTTGTTGCCTATATTACAGAAAATCGTGGAAAGGAAACAATGTGAAGTGAGTGAGCGAAAATTAAATTCTCCATTAGCATTGATTATATCCCCAGGCAGGGAATTGACCGAACAAATCGGTTCAGTAGCTCAGCGTTTATGTAAAAATCTAAATATAAATGTAAAGACCTTGCTGGGTGGCAATACCAAACAGTTATTATTAAATCCAGAATTTGATGAAATCGACATATTAGTGGCCTCTGTAGGAGCTCTCAGCAAATTGGTGACAACGGGAATTTATCGGACAAACCATGTCAGACACGTGGTTTTAGATGAGGCTGATACATTACTGGATGATAGCTTTTCGAACAAGTTGGTGTATCTTCTTAAACGGTTTCCGGTAAAATATTTAAAATTTAAAATATTTAGAATTGTCGCCTTCAATTTTAATTGCAATTTTATTACAGTTTCACAAGAATCACGTGCAGAACGACTCGGTGGTAGGAACGCAGTTAGTTTTCGCATCGGCTACTATGCCTACTAATATCCGTGAACGGTTACATCAAGTTGTCGATGTGGAAACTATACATGAAGTAGTTAGTGCTAATTTGCATAAACTAATGCCTCATGTGGAACAAAGATTTATGCGTGTTAATAAGTCAGATCGACCTGCTCATCTCTTAGCGATTGTAAGGAAAGAATTGGACCGCCGCAGACCTTTAATTATCTTTAGTAATAAAACACCAACATGCGATTATGTAGATATATTTCTTAACAATAGTGGAGTGAAAAGTCTGAACTTGAATGGAGATATGCTAAGGAAAATACGTGTGGGTCGTTTCGAGCAATTTCAGAATGGCGCATACGACGTCCTCTCTACCACAGATGTAGGAAGTCGAGGTTTAGACACCACAAGAGCGAGGCATGTCATCAATTTTGATTTCCCTTTACATATATCCGATTATATTCATCGTTGTGGACGCATTGGAAGAGTGGGATGCTTGGAAAAATGCCTAGTAACTAATTTAATATCATCGAGAAGGGAAATTAATGTTGTTCAACGTATAGAACACGCTGCCCGAACGGGAGGTTTGCTGCCCGATGTGAATGCAAATATTAAAAATATTATAAATAAGAAAATTGTGGATGATATGAAGAAAGCAGGCATTACACCACCAGAAGAGGAGGCTTTTTAACGTTTTTTACTTATCTTTATTTCATCAAAAAAAGAAACTTCTAAAAAGTAACCCGTGAATTCTTGATTTGGTTTTTATCGTTATTTAATAAGATAAATAAATTTATTTACTAAGTATCATAGATACGAACCAAATCATTTAAGGTTATCCCATAGCCACTAAGAGGGCATGAAGAGTTTTCTCTTAAGTGATTCATTATGCATTTCCAGCAATACACATAGCCCGACGTTGCACACGCGGTCGGATTGTTTAATTCCATCAAACATATGGGACAGTGACCTTTAGCGACATTCAATTCTTCTGACACTTCTTCGAACTCTAAAGGCTCAGGATTCACTAAACTACCACCTACTTTGCGTCGCTGCTCACTAGAATACCACCATTGTATAAATTGCAGAAAGAATGCAGTTACCTCCAAGAACTTCAAAAATATATAGGTAATTTTATCCTCGTTCCCAGGTTCATTAGGATAACGTAAAACCAAACCAAGCATTCTAAATATAGGTGAATGGCTATTGCTGGATTTTATCAAATACATGAAGATGTGCGCAGCTTTGACAGCTTTATAAATGCGCAACGAATCCAGTATGAATTTTTGCCATTTGTTTATATCTCTGTTGTGCTCTTTACTCAATAATTTTCTTTCAACATAAGATCCGCTAGTAAGCAAAGTGGCTGATATGAGTTGACTCTTTGCATTGAGGAAGTTTCCGGTCGCTGCATCCGTTCGCAGCAGGCCATAGAAGCTTTCTCCAAAAGAAGCTCCTCGTTTTCGTAGGTATAAATATTGCAAACACCAGGTAATAAATGGCGTGACTTCCTCGTTTATCCGCCAAACTTTCTGCTTCGTGCCATAAATCCTAAAATCCAAATGTAAACCGAAATAATCGAAGACTTTGCTTAAAGCAGGATAAATAAGGCTATCTAAAGTTTCCGCGGCAGTTAATTCAAATATTGAAGGCAGATTTTGTAAATTTTGCCGCACATTAGCACCTTCAGACATTTTTTGTTCCGTATTTTTTTTCTTATTACGAAGTCTTCAATTCTAAACAATCTAAACAACAATTACACCAGCTACTAATTGTAACGTAATATTTAAAAATATATATAAAGAATACTTTTGTTTCTTATTTATGCAGGATTAAAGTTAAAAAACTATGTTTTACAATGAAATCGCTTGAAAAAAAAAGCTTTGTGTGAATTTGTAAGTCATATGGTTTTTTTTATGCAAACTAACAAATTAAAAAACAGAAAAGATAGAGAAAAAATAAAAATGTAAATTTAAACGTGTGTTTCAGTTTTGTATTCAATTTCTTATTATTATTTTTCATATATTGTGTTGATTTCTTAATTTTTCCTTCTCAAGTGTTATAATAATTGTTTCCATTTATAAAGTGTGGCTTTTCATCGTGTCAGTCCTGAGATATAATTTAAAACTTTAAAGAAGAATAAAACCTTATTTCAAATTTTAAAATTATTTAATTCCTCGGGAAGCGTGGCTTGCTTATGTTGAGCTCCTAAAGGTTGGACTGTAAATAAAAGTTAACCATGTAGAAGACAACATAAACGCATACAATGCTTCACTCTACAAATAAACATCTCCTGTCTTGTTGAAGACATTGGCAAAGCAAAATAAAAAAGCAAATTGTAAATAATGCACTAGGGGTCTAAAAATATTGAATTCATTTTGAAATTGGTTTTATTTAGGTATTATAAAATAGCTTGTCATGAACTTACGATAAATAACCAGGGTTGCTTTATACGTAAAAAAATCTGGGAGCTAATCTCGTAATCACGTATTTTTTAAGCAAACGTAAGTTGTTTCTTTGTTTTATGTAAGATTTTCGTCATTGCTTTCGCTGCTATCAATCATTTCGAACGAATTAAGTATAAATAAAAAGTAAACTTATGTTTGTTTAGGTTTTAAATAAATTTATACAAAATTTGCCTGTAAAAGAAAAAGCGAATAATGATCGTTGCTTTTTAATAAAAGCAAATAATGATTTTCATTGCTTCACGGCTGTGAATTAATAAAAATTTTTGATTAATTGCGTGAAACAAAACTTAGCCTTCTAATAACACGCAAATAATGTTTTTCAATTCTTGAAATAAAAGGGGTTAACCAAAAATTCTCGAAGAGTTAATAAAAGTGAAACCATGTGGAAGAATTAAAAAACTATTAGAAAAAATGTGATTTTCACAGTTTTTATGAAGATTTGTTTAAAGTGAAAGAGCTAAGTGTCACTGTCAGGAAAGAACTCTGCCATGTTAGCATTAGCTAGCGCGTGGAGTGGGAGTGAAATGTCATTTGTATTTTATAAATGATTTAAAACAAATATATTGTCTAAAAACGAGCTGTTAAAATAAGTTTCTTTGGATAATTCTGTGAACTATTGTAAATTTTCAAGCGATTTGGTAATAGAATATAAATTAGCAATATGTATGTGTTTATTTAATTGTATTATTTCATTTAAGTAATCAACAGTTGTGATTTCAGGACAGCAACGAGGGAGCAAGTGGATGAAATGCTGCTTTTCATCGAAGACCATCCCGAAATGGCTCGAAATTACAATCTAAGCTCTTGCCTGGAGCGTCAAAATCTGAATACATTGTGGAATGTATTAACAACCAAGTTAAATGCAATGAGTTACCCACATAAAACCTCAGCGGGTTGGCGAAAAGTAAGTTTATAACAATTTTATTAACATTTTATTTCCATTTATTTTATTTATTTTTGTTTTATTTATACTTTTGGTTTTAGGTTTGGACAAACCGCAAACATAGAGCAAAAAAGAAGTTGATTAACAAAAAATTCTCTCCGAAAAAAACTGGAGGGAAATCAAGTGAAGAAGTGACACTGACTGCCAACCAGGAGAAAATTGTTGAGCTAGCAAATTTGCAGGCAGTAACGGACGGCAGTGAGAACGTACGCTTAATTGATACTCCCACCGATTTTGATGAATTTTCATCAACCCGTAATATAGTGGAGTGAGTATAGTTATAAAGTTCAATATTTAGTTTGGTTTGTAATTTCTTTATATATATGTTTAGAAGTTCTAGTGTGGTAGATTTTAGGTCTCCTTCGAAGAAACAAATGAATGAAATGCTACGATTCATTAAAGATCACCGTGAAATGGTTAAAAATTATAAAAATTCTTCCCACCAGCGTCAAAATCTAGATAAATTATGGGATGAGTTAAGAATGAAGTTAAATTCAATTGGTTATTCAAACAAAACTTCAGAGGGTTGGAAGGAAGTAAGTTAATAAAATATTTTTTTTTAATTTGTGTTTTTTATTAGTTATTTTTAGTACTATGTTCCTATTTTATTTATATATATATTTATAAAAATATTTGTTTATATTTTTTTTTTAAGGTTTGGACAAATCTCAAACGTAAAGCAAAACAAAGATTGATTAATCAAAAATTGTCCCAAAAAAAACCTGTAGAAGGACTGAGTGAGGAGTTGACACTAGACACTGAAGAAGAGAAACTTGAGCTTGCGAATTTTGAGACAGTGGTCGACGAAAGCAAGGACGAGGTATTAGTTGACACTTCCACTAAAATTTTCGATAACGATGAACCTTCATCAACCAGTTTCGAAGTACAGTGAGTACGCTTGTAACCTACAATTTTTGGTTAGTTTTGTATATTATATATGTGTTTAGAAGTTCTACTTGGGCAGATTTCAGTTCGGCTCCAAAGGAACAAGTGAATGAAATGCTGCTTTTTTTCGAAGACCACCCTGAGATGACTAAAAATTACAATAAATGTTCTTCCAAGGAACGTCAAAATTTGAATCGGTTATGGGATGAGTTAAGAACGAAGTTAAATTCTATGGGTTACCCAAATAAAACTACGGCGGGTTGGCGAAAAGTAAGTTAGTAATAGTTTTTATTAAATTTTCAATATAATTATTTTATTTATAATTATTTTATTTACAATTTTGTTTTTAGGTTTGGGCAGAATGCAATTACAATGCAACAAAAGCCAGTGGAGTAGTGAAGTAAGTACACTTATAATGTACAATTTTTTTTTGTAATTGTTTCGTCTATTTTTAGAAGTTCAAATGTGGTAGATGTCAAAACAGTTTCCGTCGAACAAGTGGATGAAATGCTGCGGTTCATTGAAAACCATCCTGAAATGGCTAAAAATTACCACAAACGTTCTTTACAGGGGCGTCAAAAGTTGAAAAGATTATGGGACAAGCTAAGAACGAAATTAAATTCAATAGGTCACCTAAACAAAACTACGGAGGGTTGGCGAAAAGTAAGTTAGTTAAAAGTTATTAGTTGGAAGTTATTAACGTCGACATCTATTTTATTTACACTTTTCTTTTTAGATTTGGGCAGACTACAAATATAAAGCAAAACAAAAGTTGATTAATAAAAAATTGTCCCTGAAAAAAACTAAAGGAAGAGCAAGTGAAGAGGTGGCATTGACTGCCAGACAGGAAAAAGTTGTCGAGCTTGCAGATTTAGAGACAGCAGTTGCTGGCAATGAGGACTTGCTTTTAATTGACTCTTTCGCTAAAACTTTCGATAAACATGAATCCCCACCAACTAGTAGAGTAGCAAAGTGAGCACCTTCAATTTTTGGTTTGTTTGCTAATTCTTTTTTTATACATTTTTAGAAGTTCTAGCTTGATAGATTTCAAGGCGCCGTCGAACGAGCAAGTGGTTGAAATGCTATATTTCATCGACGACCATCCTGAAATGGCTCAATATTACCACAAAAGTACTTCTCAGGGACGTCAAAAACTGGATAGGTTGTGGGACGAGTTAACAATGAAGTTAAATACGATAGGTTATGCAAACAAAACTTCAGCGGATTGGCGAAAAGTAAGTTAGCAAATAAATAATCAATGTTTGATTTGCACTTAGTTCATTCCTATTTCATTTATAATTTTCTCTTTAGTTTTGGGCAAAATACAAATATAGAGCAAAAAAAAAGTTGCTCAGCAAAGAATTGTGCTTGAAAGCTGAAGGGGAATCAAGTGAGGAGTTGATTGGTAATCAGGAGAAACTTGTTGAGCTTGCAGATTTTCAGACGGCAGTCAGTGATTATGAGGAATTACCATTAATTGATACTTCTACTAAAACTTTCGCTGACGATGAATTGCCATTAATCAGTAGAGTAGTGAAGTGAGTATACTCATAATGTACAATTTTTTGTTCGTTTTCTAATTGTTTTTTATATATGTTTAGATGTTCTAGTTTGAAAGATTTCAGGTCACCTTCGAACGAACAAGTAGATGAAATGCTCCGTTTCATCGAAGACCACCCTGAAATGGCCCAAAATTACAATAAAAATACTACACAGGGGCGTCAAAATTTGAATAGATTGTGGGACGAGTTAACGACGAAGTTAAATACAATCGGTTTCCCAAACAAAACTTCAGCTGGTTGGCGAAAAGTAAGTTAAAATTAATTTTAGTAACGTTTTAAACACATTTATTTCATTTATTTTTACCTTACTCTTTTCTTTATAGATTTGGTCAGATTATAAATATAAAGCCAAAAAAAAGTTGATTGACAAGGAATTGTCCATGAAAAAAGCTGATGGAGGAGCGAGTGATGAGGTGGTACTGACTGCGAACCAGAAGAAAATTGTGGAGCTTGCAAATTTGCAGGCAGCAGTCGCCGACAATGAAGACGATCTAATGTTCGACAACGACGAATTTCCATCAACCAGTAGAATAGGCCAGTAAGTATACCTAGAATGTACAATTTTTGGTGTGTCTTGTAATTGTTCTATATATCTTTAGAATCTGTAGTGTGGAAGATTTCGTGTCCGAGGACAGTATTTCAATTCCAAGTACGAAACGGAAGTAAGTACACATTATCAATATTTATTTTTATTATTAATAATTGTTCTTTGTTAGACGTTCCTATCAAAATGAGTACGCAAAAAAAAGCAATGCCTACTCTGGCATTTCCGATTTGCTTCGGGAACAAATCAACAATAGACGAAAATATCAAGAGGAAGTATTCGAACTAATGAAAGAAAGGAATCAGGAGAAGAAATGGTTCCATACCAAGGTGTTGGAGTTAGTCAAAGAGAAGAACGATCTGTTTTTTTGACTGGTCCTGCCTGATCGCTTTCGGAGGAAGATTAAATTAATAATTTAGATGTGTTTTTATTGATATATATTTATTTAGTAATATGTTAATAAAAGAGAAGTAGTAAACATGCCAAGAAATAGAAAATGCTGAATATAAATAATTTTTTATTATTAATATTATAATTTATTTAGAACACTTGCACTAAAAGAAATATGATGAGCATTAGCAACCAGGCTACCGGCTCGTGTTATTTTTTATTTTTTTTATCTACTTACTTTAATTAGGAGAGATTTCTATATATACATTAACACGAACGTCCAAATAAGTTTCGGTTGGTGTAGAATTTTATACAATATAAGTAAAATACTAATACCAATGCCTAGCAAGCTGCCCAGTTGCAAAGGCAAAATCAAATATGCAAGAAATGTAGCTAAACCGGGAATTGAGTCTAATACTATCAATGAAAGATCGTATTTGAATGATTTTCGTCAAGTTTTTAATGAAAACCACACCTACTTTTATTTCTCCATATTGCTTTTATTATCCGATACTGTATGCTACTTATTTTCAACTAATTTATATAATTGTAATTTTCATTTACTTTCTTTTTTTTTTTTTTTCTTATATGTGACACGAGAAACAATTATGTTACTGTTAGTAGTAGTGAAAAAGATGTTACCCTAAGCATTAGTGAAAATAATGTTACTCTAAGCACTAGTGGAAATAATGTTACTTACGGCACTAGTCAAAATAATGTTGCTTACAGCACTAGTCAAAATAATGTTATTCACAATCCTAGAGATAAAATAGGGGTTATTGCGAACACGGTGTTTAACAGATGTTATCTGTTAAGCAATATGCATGTGCATATTTCATCTGTTAAGCAAGCATACATACGCTGTTAAACTCTTCATACAAGCAGATATTAAGCATAAAATTTGCAGATCAAAGATTATTGGCTCATTCATCGACCTATCAAATATTTATAAACATCGATATCAGATAAGTACAATCTCATTAATTTTTGTCCTAAAGTCAACGAAAGATTTGAATATTATGCCATTAATTTAGCTGTTTCTGGGCAGTGTCTTATTGAAACTATATGTGTACGATGTTCATGGATACTTAAAAAAAATTGTATTAGCAAAATTATTTGAAATTTAACATGTCTAAAATGGATTGAAGAGTATACAAAAGAAAAATATTTTGTAATTAATTGCTGTCATGGGCAATGGCAAACATAGAAAATTGATCAAAAAACACAATTAGCAAAAAGTGAATAAATAATTAAAATATTGTAACTTTAAACTAATCTTTTACTTCATTTCGATTAAAAAGCAGGCGGTTTTATACCATATATATCAAACTAACAATATTCGAATTTTTTCTACTGTAGTTTTTTTTTTGCTATGGTCTTTTCCTTTCATCGTATCTTATTTGAATTGATGCGATTTTTTGCATCGTTGATGAAATCGTAAACTTTAATAAAAATCTTTATACAGTGGCGGCGCAATAAAATACATTCTAACATTTTAAGCCACCTCCCTCATATGTTTTCACTATCAATTGAATCGAAAAAATTTCAAATGAACGCATCACATAAAATATTTTCTTGCGTATTGAGTTGAAAACAGCGAATTCCTAAAATCTCAAAGCAATCTAAGCAAGGAAAGGTTTCATGTGTGGTGCACTAAGGATGTAAACACAATTGAATCGCTCTTATCATTTTCAGGACTGGAAGTAAATTAAAACAAAAAGAAAAAGATAAAAGAGGAATAGGAACGGTTTATTTGAAATTATTCTCATATGCATTTCTAATAAATAAATATTATGGAAAGGTAAGGAAAATAGCAGAGGTTATAGTGCGCTAATCTGAACAATATAATAATACACAGACGATGTTTAAGAATATAAACGTAATCTTTGTAAAGTTAAAGTTAACTCCTTAAAATAATTTAAGAAATAAAAATAAATCAATTTCTAAATAGAAGATTCAATCTTTCTATTCTCGTCTAGAAGACACATTGCCAACGGATTTACATAATTGCTCAGCCTGTCAATGTGTGTCAATTTAGAAGAAAAAACCATCATACCTTTACAATTTCTTTAACTTTAATTGCTAAGTCTAAAAAAAAGTTCGTCTCAATCGTGTTTTTGGCTTAAGTCTTACATGCGCTTGCGCTGCTTATATCAAATTTAGTATATTCGATTCAACTCAGTGTGCCCAACACGATTATCTATTGTAATTGTAACATATTAATTATATCGTAAACATATGTACTACGGCAGTCTGGCAAGCTCGTCAATAGCGCGCACATTTCCAATCAGCTGCTTTTATTGTTTACTATAAGTGATTTTTTTGTGATTAAAATCGTGCGGATTATTGATTCTTGAGTGAATTGCTTAGAATTTCATTAATGAATTTCCTTAAAATAGTTACTACCAGTGTTGTAAGCTTAAAAATCATAAATTAATACTAAGTACTTCTTAGATAAAATCTCAAATAGAATGTTAATAAGTTCAAATATATGCAGTGCAGTGAATGTGTTACATTTAATTTTAATATCATCATAAATCACTTTTCATTAGGCTTATAGAGTCAAAGGTTTTCAAACACTAAAAAGAAAAGAAAAATTTTATTATTATCATTATAAATTATTTAATTTTATTACATTTCTAGCAATTGCTTTTAAGAAAGGCTCCCATTAAACAAACAAAAAGTGGTGTAATAAAAACAACTAAAAACTTTAACTTGTTAAAGTATCAATTTAAACTATACAATTGTGTATCGATGTTATCAATGGCCTCGCTAAAGCTATTACAACGTCACGCACAAACTCAGCATTCTTCTTTCGATGAGGAAAATATAGTGCTTTGTAAAGCATCATTATTCACATTACCCACAAAGGCAGTTTTAGAAGAGGCTGTAGTGAAAAACGTTGAAAGTCAATGTTCGATAGATGCAGGCCAAAAATCCCAAGAGGGTGTCAGTGACCCTTGCACTACGCTAACAATAGAGCCTTCATCACCGCAGTGCGTCTGGTTTTATGAAGTTCAGTTACCAGTGTCTGAAAATGAAAAGGTAAGTAAGTGCAAAGTAATTATTAACTCTTTTGTAATAACTCTGTTCAGATGTATCGTATGTAAGACCATCTTATCCGTATGTATGTACAAATGTTAACTATATTAAGTAATAGCCGTTGTGCTGATACTGATGTATGAGAAAATCCAACATTCCTGTTGACAAGAAGTGTATAAAGGAACAATAATAGGAAAATTAATATTGACATTTAATTCAATTAAAATAAAAATATGATTAATAGACTTAAGGCTTTTTAAGAAAGCGTATATTTTGTTGAAAATTTATACACACACAGACACAATCTACAGATATATCAGTCGTTACTTTTGATTAAAAATTAAAATTATTTTTAAATTAATCTGTATAAAAATCCTTTGAAAATTTTATTAAAAGAAATGCTTACTCTACCTAAAAATAAAATATAAAACAAATATGTTTTTGGTCTTCTCTGCGCACGCATATATTAAAGAATATAGTAAAAATCTTTGCTAGAGTAAAAAGAAATGTGCTCTTTGAATAATCACTTTATAAGTAAACGTTATATCGTACACGCATACATTTGCGCTTGCTTTATCAGAATGCATTCATTTATTTAAATTTAAATTCTTTTCTATATTAGATATACATGAAGTACATGATTTTCTATTAAAAGTAAATGAAATTATCATCTCTACGTTTATTTATTTATGAAAATATGTTTATGTAATACTCTACTTCTTCTTAAAGTACTCAGCAAATAACAACAGATAATTTGCTGTGTGAGCCTAGAAAAAAGCGACTATACGTCGCAGGATCATTTCATTCTAATAGCATAGATGCACTAAGAGCGATTTGAGTGATTTCGCTGAAATCGCGGATGTGTACATTGCTTACGTATTATTATGCAATTAATGTGTTGACATACAGAGCGTCCCAAAATGTACGCAAGATTTGAATTAATAGAAAATAGCTATTTTTTTTAATTGTAATTTTTTTTATTAAATCATAAAGTACAAAGGAATGGGTTACATTTGGAACAGAATAGAATACCGAGCAAATGGTTTCCATGGCTTTGGCGGCATATGCGGGTCCATAGGTGAAAATTCCGATCATCGAAAAGAGAATGTACACATTATGTGCAGCAATTGAATTGTTTCACGGGATGCATGGTATGTGGCACCGTTTTGCTGAAATCACATGTCGTGCACATCAATATCATCTAATTTAGGTAGAAAGAACTCAGTTATCTTACCGTCATATAGACTAAAAGTCAATATTCCGACCATATTTTGTATGAAATTTACTAACTGTGATCGACAAACATTCGTTGTTTTTGACGTTTTATTCAACAATGAAAATGCGTTGGTCTCCCGTGTAATGTTCCATTTTTATTAATTCTAAATCATCAGCTATCAAACTGTTTTTTTTTTGGCCGGCGACACTTTACACTACAAATGGCGTTAAATTGCGTAAATTGCGGTTAAGTCGAACCCATTCATTGTTTTCCAGAGTATTGAAATTTGGTTTTTCACGAGTTTCTTTGTTTGTTAAGGTGAAGGTAGTGGATATAAAAAGTTCGACAACAGTTGAATATAATTCTTTTGCTTGTTTTATGTTTAATCAGTCACTATGGGGATGTCATTTGTACAGATGAGAACGGTGAAGGTTAGGAAGAATTATGTAAGCTCGGATAAGTATATGTAGGGGAAGAAGGAAGTAGTGCTTGTATATGTTCGAGTTGAAGTATACGGTGAATTATTTGAAATGTAGTGTTCGGTCCACAGGTTTCAATTTTACGATATTTTGGTTAAGGTTAAAAATGGATTGGATCAGACCCCAACATATAATATTTTATTTTTAAAAAGAAGTTATTTAGAAGAAATCGGGCAATTTTCGAAATTTCTCGACAAAAATCTCTGAGTCCTTGTGCTTTGGCATACTAAATTAATTCGTATAATTCGGATCGAGCGTGCCGATTTTTGCAATGTCTTTGCTTATGAGCGTTCCTACGAAAACTAAGCGTTTATATGGAAGAGATTTAATTTTTCCCGATATAAGCGCTCTTACGGAGAATATGCCTTCACGTGGTATTATCTTTTTGGTATTTTGCCACGATAGTAAATTAAGATCCGGTTTAGGAAATTTAATGGCTGACATTGTACGGCTATAGCGCTGTTCTTTGGTTGTAACTTTATTGATAAAAAACAACATATGAGCTTTTGAACATAAGTAATTTCTAATTTTTCATAAAATAATTAAACGTAATGAGTGAGATATCTATTGATATTTACTTTTTCTTTTATGTACATTTACGTACATATGTGGGCAGGTGTTCGGAGGTTTTCTAACATCTGACATCTTGTTGGTTAATGAAGGCAAAGGAGCTTGCATTGCTTTCCTTAGCTCTCAATACACTTAAATGTACTTTGTTATAACCAACTCAATTAATAGCTGCATCGGTGATACAATTATTGATTAATTTCATTATATTATGAACTTCTATTATTTAACGTTTAATACCAATAAATGGAAATTACATATATGGTTAAGTGGAAAGATATTTTTACTTTTTGCGATGTTGCGTAATGTAATTTTTATATATGGTCTTCGGTAAATAAATAAAAGTGACTCTCCTTTTGCTATAGGACGTGTCGTACGGAGTGTATTAAGTTTGCGCGGATGTATATTGCATTCAGAAGGGTTTAAGATGGATCCAACTTTAATTATAGCGATCAATTCGTAATCATTTTCTTTATAGACTCGAGCTTATCCGTCCGTCTGTTGGTCTTTCTGATATCTGTCTATATACTTTTCTGCCCCAACCAATAGATCGCAGTTTTTGAGACATTGTGACGAAATTTGTTGTACCCATGTCTTGGTCCAAGGACGAACTCTATTGAAAACTTCCCATATAACATTCGATTTGAATACAATAGAGTTCCTAATAGTAATTTGAAATAAAATTATTTAATTAAATTAACAAATTTGGACCATTAGATCTATTTTTTTGAACCACCACCTAGAAAGGTGCTTAGGACAGTTAAATCTGGTATCTAATACTTTATGATAGAAACAGTTGACGAACATCTTTGGCAGAAAAATTAAATTTTGTGAATTTGGATTACGTCGGTTCATGCTTTGGCCTCCTCTGGAGAAAGCCTATTTTAACTTTTCCTGATACCTCATTAAGGTAAAGACCTTAATATGGAAAATATCTTTTCGGGAAAATAAATGAAAAATTGTATTAAACAAAGCAAGTAGTATGGAGTTAGGGTATTTAATGGCTGCCTTGCCCGATTATAATGTTTTGTGAAAACAACATTTTCTTCGCCTAGAGCATTAAGGAACTTTTCACTTGATTGCGTTCATAAAGTAAATAAATTTATTGTTTCTTCTGCAATTTATGGTTTCTTTGTAACAATTTCTCTATATAATATTGCCGGGATTTTATTACGGTGCTGTTCTGTTAATAATTAAACGAAATTAAAGGAACCTTTGACGTATGTGATCTCACCTACGAAAAAAGGTGTAATTAAATCGCAAAAGTTGACCCACATCTTATTAACAATTGTCACGAACTTCTTACCAACGAGAACTAGGTTTGTCCAATCGTTATTCAACCTATAACTAAAATCTTAATGATTCAAAGTTGAAGTTATATGGCTGTGCGTGGTTTCGTTAAAGTCCTGTTGATGAGCGGCCGTTAAAAACGCAATGTGCTAGGTGTGTTTTCGTAGCAATCGTCATCGAGTTGGGTTAGTGGGTGGAATGATGTAAACTAATATAGCAAACGAAAGTTGGTCTTCTTTTCGTCTCTTTCAATGCAGAGATTTTTTTTATTTTTTATTTTTCTTTTGATTGCTTTACCTGATGATATACACACTTTTCCTTTAACCAAGGGGGTGGTGTCTATATGTAATACGTTTTGATTAAAACATTTGTACTGCGACATCATTCATTTGACTTGAACAGAGCATAACATCAACATCATTATCATCGCTAGTATTATTATTATTATGTTGTGCGAAATGTGCTCATCAATGGCAAGCAATTGTAGGATAAAGTTGTCATAACTGGGAGTGCTTGCTTGTGTTTCACAATTCTCTTGTGTAATTTCTATTTTTGATTTAACAACAATTTCCGTATTTGAGTTTGGAAATCTTTGGTTTTTTACTTTCATGTGTACGCATATGCGCGCGCTTATGTATATATATATGTATATATGTATGTATGTATGCATGTGTTGTATGTATGTATGTATGTGTGTAAATTTAAATCAAACTTTTTTCTATTTAAATTACATTAATTGTTTTATATATTTTACTTTGCTTGCCTTCTGATATAGTTTTTATTTTTTTTTAACAGAATTATATCAAAAATGTATTAAATAAATTTAAAGTTTATTTCACTCCATATTTAGTTTCATTTTAAATTTAAGACAAGATTTTGTTGATTATTTTTAAAGAGACATTTAAAACCGTCAAGTATTTCATAGCGAGAGTATACGCCCTGTTGGCTGCATTTTTTTCATCTGCGTCTACTTTAAATGTTAACTAAAATCTGGAATTTATATCGATATTTAAGAAGATATTAGAGCAGAGTTCCTTGACCTTTAGGAAGTTTAGTTATATCTTGCTGATGGAACAAAAGGTCGACAGATATCATTTTTTTTTAAAATTAATCGCTCAAAGAGCGCTAGATCTCATAACTTGTAATACGCAGTAAACAAAAAAAGTTGTTGAACTAGAACTTAGCAATAAGTTTGAAAGTTGAAAGCAAAAAGGATCGTAATTAGTCCAAAAGGGAAATTGTTTGTAATTCAATTCAATCAATTAAGGCATTATTCTTTTACATTGAGCTCTGGCAAAAACAAGGGTTTGCCGACTGCCATCTGACGTTTTGCAGTGCGAAGGAAAAATGGTTTTAATTCAATTCAATCATTTAGGATATAATATAATTTTTCTAATTTGTGTCTCAGTTGTCATCTCATGTTTTGCACCGGAAAGTTTAACATTTTTGATCTTCGAAGCATTTTATCATTTACACGTGATTTCTATTGTTTGTACTTATCCGAAAATAATATCTTAGCGAAAAATTGGAATTGAAGTTCCATCTTCTGTTACTGTGAAAATCTGGCATAACGAGTTTAATAGTGGCCGTTGTTCGCTTAAATCGCGAAGATTGTCCAAAACCGGTCTATGCAAGACCGATATGTGTATGGGGCAATATTTCCATCATATTTTGGTCGTTCGTTCTTGGACCCCGCCAAGTTGATAATTCATTTCAAAAAAATATTCGTGCCGATTCACATAAACAAATGCTTAAGAAAATTTTGTACAATCTAAGTCGGCTGTTAATTTATTTTAAACAAATAAGTAAGTAAAGTACACAGCAGTCGACTTCATAAGTGGTTCAAGATGAACTAAATCCCACAATAGATCTTCCCGCACGAAGTACTTCGAAACAAATGATCGGCTGTTTTTTCGGAACAAGTGATCACAAATGAATAATATTTTATAGTAACGTAAAGCATACGTTTACCCGAGTTCTTTGGAGAAATAAGGAAAATAATAAGCACTTGGTAGCTTAGGAATCATAGTTCCCAATACGTTTACTTGATCGCTGTACTTCCCTTCGAGTCAATTGTCTATCGTCCGTTCATTCGTGAAACAAAAAGTCAAAACTTTGCATTTCATACCTTAGTTACAGATAAGTTACTTGGCTTCAAACCATAAATGAACTCTGAAAATTTATGTTTTTTATTTGCGAACGAGCAAACAATTCAGCAGTGATGGTGGATGTCAAAAAGTCATTTTAGAGAATCCTTTTCTTTATGCTTCGAAACAAATTTAAAATTTAATTAAACGCTATGTATTTAATTTCCTTTTCACACACATACATGTCTTTAAAATATTCAATCTTTGTAAGTAGATGTAACCCTAGCAGCAATTTGTTGGCCATGAAATGTTTATCCGAACACATTACAGCAGATAATAGTTTAATGTTTATATATAGAGCTGCACAGTTCGTGTACACATATTTCTTTAAAATGTATGTTATATTTAGTAAATGCCCAGGGTTCAGCGTAATAAAAAGAGTGTATTGTCAGCTTGTCAATCAGTGCGTCGGTATGTTTGAAGAGAAATATTAAAAGCGACTAAATTTTTTCTTTGACGCAGTAAATGCACAATAGTTTTAAAAATGTCACTCTAGTTTCAAATTAAATTCAATTTAATAAAAAAGACGACACAAATTTCTCTTTTAAAACACAAATTAGTAACACGAGGAAAATAATCTTTTTTCTTTTATTTAGAAAATTATTAAAGTAAGCATAGTTACAGAAATAAATAAGAAAATCTTTAAATGATGCACATATGCAAAGTTTTTTATGCTAAGTTTCTAGTTTAAATTTAGCTAAAACCATAGCCATCATAGATCATTTCATTTTTTATTACTCGACGCCAAGAAATCAATTATCTGGGAAATGACACGGATGTCTCTAGACTGTTGGGGGATTGGTGGGATTGTGCATGTTGTGTGCACTTAAGTTCACAGCTTGATGACATATTGCCTTTATAAAAGATGTTAATTGGTGCCACTTTGGTAGTGCGACTACTCTCGAAATGCCGGAATGGTGCCACGGAAATGCACGATTCTTCGAGCAACCTGACGCCTGTAACATCTCCATATTTAGTGCTACGGTCATTTTAATGGTAACCGCAGACGTCGCGGAACTTTCCGTTTCTAACTATTAGAGTGGAAACAAATCCAAAGGTAACCTCCTTTAGACAGCTAACATCCTACTTACCTTAGAGATTTTTCTAAGAACTACAAAATATTAAAAATTAGATTTTCTTATCAAGCAAAGGATTACTTTTCATAAGAACGGTTATAAGGGAAGTGGTTCAAAAAATGGTCGCATATGTTTCATATGCCAAAATACCCATTCCAGCCGATTTTTGTCGAAATCTATTAGAAATTGCAAATTTTTTCATTTAAAGACTCTTCAAATATGACATTGTATGGGGAGTGGTCGTAAAAGTGATCCGATCACACCCATTTTTTCAATAGCATTTGTCCTCTTAAAAATTACGATGGAATACAAAAATACATTGACCGACATCAGTAGGACAGACGAATAGATAAGTTTATATAGATTTAAAAAATGATTTGAATCGATCGGTTAAATAAAAGGTGGGGTCCATCTTAAACTCTTCCACGTGTTACATAATTGATATGTCCTTTACCACAATAGTCATATAACCCTTATAATCCTTATAATAACTTCCTGCATACACGTCTTTATTTGGTGAGTGGTTTTGAAAATGCTTCGAATCAATAAATCAAATTTCATCAAAATACACTGAAAATTGGGACCTGTGTACGTTGATTCTCGATGTTTCATGCATTCGCCCTTAACTACTTAATATACCTCTGCTTGCCATAAGTGTTTTTCTGTGGAGAAATGAAATACTATTGTTTTCAAATATCAAGAGATTTGCTGCAAACTTTATGTTAATAATGGGAACGCTTTTGAAATAGAAGTTCGTATCGTAAGCTACTATAATTTCGCTAACTTCCATTAACTGATTTCATTTAGTATTCGGCTCATTTAGCATTGGCAGCTATTAACTAAAATTTTATTTTTTAATGTTCTGAGAGAAATCGGTACGGATCGTAACTTATTTTTTAAAATATATTAAAAGTTCCCGTTTTCAGGGAAGCAACTTTAATTTGTTTTTAAATTTGCTTTATGCTTACGGATGATGAATTGTCTCCATTTTGAAACTTGATGTAAGGAATTAATTCAAGAAAATGTTTAAATCTCCGGATTTCGACTTCTGCAACGAGTCTTACGATTTAGCGAAAGAGTGTAGCAGATAGGCAAACAAATAAAAGGGTAAGGGAAATGGCTATCAATATCTTATGCTAATCAATGTATAATACGATATTGTTTATAATCTTTTAAAGGCATACAGTAAGAAAATGTCACAAAGATTTAGGGCAAAATTAATAAACTTTCAGTTTTTAGCGTTGAGTGTATAAAAACAGTTGAACTGTAAACGCGGTGAATAAAAGAGATGATGTGTAATAAGGATGATAAAATTAATGAACGATAGCTATACTACAGGAAGTGATTCGTTTGCATTATAACTCGTTTGCATTATAAATTTCAATATTAACATCGAAAAGGAGAAAGAGAAAAGAACTGTTTCGCATTTACATCCGTGAACAAGTTGTAATTTTTTCCGTTGTCGTTGACATTCTTTGCTTTTAAAAACATCAATATTTGTTATTATAGTCCTTCGCAATCAAACTACTAATAACTCCTTTAAAAAAAAAACTGCCTTAAAAGTTTATAATACGAATGTCTCCGTTAATTATTTCACTGAGTGCGATGTTCACAAAGCAAAGCACTCATCAATAATAGATAGTTATGTATGTTTTCAGACAAAATCAAAATAAAAAATCTAAATACTTAGACTTATGCTGTCTACATTCTTCGCAGACTAGTGCAACTAACAAAAAGTCGGAATTTATTGAATTTATTTGTAGGCGTACTACGGTATCGTTTATAGAAACCAATGCATTACACTCATAAATGAATGAATATATTTTGTTAAATTTTATTGTTTACCTTTCAATCTCAATAACTACCTTAAGTTACAAATAGGAAAGTGAAAAGCACTTGTTTTTCGAATAATGCCGAAATATGCGAATATGCTGAATTTGACTTTGTGAATGTAATGTCCAGGTAAACACATCAAAGCCTTGCCCATCTATTCTTTCATCTGTCTGTCTGGTGTAATGCATAATTTACAACCTTGCGCAATAGAAATAGGTGAACACGCGATGATGAATTAGTCGCACTTCCTCCGGTTTTCGCTAATATTCGAAAACATTCTATAGATATATGCAAAATTCTACTATTTTGTCTTAATATTTCAATTAAGAAAGTAATCAAGATGTGTAACAGAGAATTTATATAAAAAAAACAAGTTAAAATGTTATAGCTAAGCAAGGCCGAGTCAAGCAAGGTTAATTTGATCAAGATCGATTTGATGTAGGCCGAGTAGAGTCAAACAAAGCCGAGTTGACCAAGGCCGAATTGAGTAAGGTCGAGTCAAACAAAGCCGAGTTAAGCATAGTCGAGATGAGCAAGGTCTTGTCTTATAAAGATTCTTGAAAAATAAGTATATCGTCTTAACAGATTAATCTCCTTTCAATAGAGCTTGCTAGTGAGCCAAGACAACTTAGTGCAGCAAATGTTATCAAAATACTTCCAAAATTGTTTCATGTAGGTTGAATTCGATTTGCATGGATGAACGTTTGAGAGACAGGCGGGGACAGATGGACGCGCGTCCTTAGATCAATTCTGAAAATTTGGATCTGAATCGTTTAACTAAATGCAGATATATCTAAACTCTTCCTGGACGTTGCAGTTGCATAGGGCGTTCCAATATTCAGGTGCGATACAGTGTTGGCAACGAAAAAAAAAAGAGTATCTGACAACTGATGGTTAACAACGGTGTTAAAAATGGAAAGTTACTTGAAAGAAAAATGCGAATGAATGTATTGGAGAACATCAATTAGTGGATGTTGATTTTTCAAACAAATCATTTTTTCCCTTAGGCTTATTTTCATTTTAATGGCTTAGCTAATCGATATAATTGTTACATTTGAAGTTCAAAAAATCGATGAATGATTGTGGAGAAACGATTGCATCCATAACAGGTCACTGTTTGAGGCGAATTTTAGTTTGGAGGTATCATCCAATCATTCTTCTTTGAAGATGCAGTTAATGGTGGTCGCTATCACGACATGGTAACGAAATTTTTTTATCTAAGTGGTAAGATAATTTATGGAAGATATGTAGTTTCATTAAGACAGTGCCACTTGTCATACGGTCCGGGACACTGCCCAACTAATGACGCGCTACTCAAATTTCGCACTGATTTTTTGACGCCTTATGCTTAATATAACCTTGTTAATATATTCTTCATAGTATAGTCTGGTTACTTTTGGTCCATAGCATCGTCTCATTACCTTTTTTTCCGTAGTACAATCTTATTACTTTTTATCCACAGTCTCATTGCTTTTTGATCATAGTACAATCTATCAATCAATCATTACTTGTACAATCTCATTACTTTTTGTCCATAGTACAGTCCTATTACTTTTTTACATAGTACAGTCTCATTACTTTTTGTCCATTGTCCAGTCTTCTCACTTTTTATGCGTAGAATATATGTAACAGTCGAACTGTGTTTTGGCTTTTCTACGTTCAAAGTAAGCGCGATTGCTCACGACACGACCGTACTCAGAAGGGTCGAAATTACAGCCAACTTAGATTAATATGGTTCTTTTTTTATCTGTCTTTTTTAAAGTCTTACACATGCAAATTGTATAAACCACTGCTAAACGTAGGCGGTCCTCTTTTCAAGCCCTACTTTCCAATGGCTATTCTAAATATGTTTTGTCCTTTTTCGACAGGACAGTATTCCATTGTTCTCAATTTTTGCAGAAAAGCAGTTTGCAAGAAAAGCGTCAGTATTCTTTTTTCAGTTGTTGCCAATTGCAGATGCACTGTACCTTATCCAAAGGTACATGTGGCAGGTTCTAGATTTCTATTTGCGGTTTTCAGAATTCCCACAATAGAAGAGAAACGATCAGACATGTAGGAAAATAGTCGAAAGAAAAAGCAGACGAAGGGGACTACAACGAATTAGAATTTCGGACTTATTAAAACTAAGTTTTTGGAGTTTTTGTTGTCCTCTTTTGTTGCAGACGGAATGTTAGGATTAAAATACTATGCCTCTCTGATGGTAGAGTGAAGAGAAACTAATGAAGCAAGAAGAAGTAGCAAGCAAGTACTAAGAAAGTAATATTTGCCGTTGATTCAATAGTTGTTATCCAGCACTTTACTCGAATATATGAAACTTAAGGGTACATTAGTCGGCCGATTGGGAAAATTTTTATTGCATAATGCGCTTTACATTATTATTTTTTCCTTATTACGGCCGCGAACAACAAGATGAACGATAGGCAGAAAGCTTAGGTCTGTTAAGTTTTACCAAGATTCCGACGCATAATTTCGAGCATATTGGAATATATTGGACTGATGATAGCTACCAGCCCGTCGGTAGTAAGTGAGATCGATTCGAAATTTTTGTAAGTAAATTTGATTCATTTCAGTCTTTCAATACGCGTAGTAAAAATATTGACCCTCCTGATCTCCAAGCTTTCAAAGGATTAGACAGTACGTACGTACACATGAATGGGCGACAAGAATACTGATTAAATGAGTACACCTCTAAGATCTCTGGTGATGCATGTAACAATTTTCGTGCAATCATCACAACATGTGCGCCCTCCACAAATTTATGTATGTATGTGTGTACGTAAGTATGTATACCTTCAATAAAATGGTTAAAAATTTAATGTTGTGGGGGTTGATTTGAATAATAACTTGAATGAGTTTCACTTAGTTTGTTGGTTTGTTCTTTGGTTTGATACGGTTGGGAAAAAGGATTTTGACTTTTAGTTGGTTCAAGCGTTTATTGTTTGACTGGGCCACATCCGGTGACCTAATGACTTAACACGCGATTGTTTCATTTACTACCTACACCTTATGCGATTTTACTTTCATCAAATACTTACATAAATTTGTACACAAACCTATACGTTGTATGTGTGCCTGCATATGTGTATGTAGATATGAAAATGTAAACGTGTATGAATATGTATATGTATTGTACATGTATACGCATACGAATGTGTTAGTGAATGTGTATATGTATGTATATATTTTACACGTATACATGTATAGGTGTATATGTTTTTTTGTAGTTATACTTAAGTGTTTAAATGCATATACAGCTATGTTTAATTCGTCACAATAACATGAAGTGAACATATGACTCAATTGCATGTTCGCCATACTTATGTATGAAAAAAAATCGATTATTATTAAATATGTTTATGCACCGAAGTGTTATAAGCGGAGAATAAGGATTTTCGGCTTAAAATCAATCAAAAGAACTAAATTAAATTGAAATAGATAATAAATTTATTCATTTATTTGCCTTGGAACGAATCTTGCATAGCCACTACGAGGAAACACGATTAGGATATTCTTGGTACTTTTTTCTAATTATGATCGTATTACTTAACCGTTAGCAAACATTTTCGCATACAGTATTTTTGTGAACGATTTGATAGTGAATTCGATCTCTGTTGCTGGAAAATTTTTTTAAGTGTTTTTTTGAAGAGATTTCTTTTTTTTTTTGGAACTATTAAAGCTTTTATTGATGGATCTCGTTAATTCCCGAGCATTGCAATATGAGCAATTGAGACAAGGGATAATAGTTCAACACAAAAAGGACGACTAAAATTTTTTTTTAGCTAAAAGTTCATTTACTTCTTGCGTGAAATCTGCAGACTTCTAAGATTGCATTACTCTGTGAATTAAAACTAACTAAAGCTCCACAAGGAGTGAGTTATAAAATGAAGTCTGGTAAATGGATCATGCCAATCTTCTCAGGAAGGAGAACGTTTTCTAAAAACTTAATATTTAATGCTATCAAATTTTTGGTAAGCGCAACTACTCCAACTGCCAAAGCCGTCAAAGTCGTCAATGCTACCGCAGCCACGACGGTCACCACAGTGTCCACTCATTGTAGCCACCACGCTACCGCAACTATTACAGTGACCACAACCACCGCAACCACTACTGCCACCACAACTACCATAACCACCACAACTACCACAAACACTACAGCCATCTTGACCACCACAATCACCACGAAACCTCCCGATGAGCTATTCCCACTTGAGCACAGAGTGCGAACTCTTTGCCGACTTTTTGTAAAGTCTTTGGTTATATTCGATTACAATGTTTACACTTCCAGCTGAATTCTTCATACAACTCCAAACTTGCGGCCTTGCTTTCTTTTTCTATAGATTTTCAATATCCGGAGAGAAAATATCGATTGAGCTCAGCATTATGCTCTGCAGACTGTCACACTACTCTTAAAATTATAGAATGAAGGCATATGAATGGACCATGCCACTCTTCTGACAACTAACTTAAATATGTCATGTTATCGCGATTTTGAGGTAAGCATAGTTAACACCGCCGCCAACGTTGTTATCACGGCCGCCACAACCACCGCAGCCATCACAACAATTACAGCCACTTCAACTACCTCAGCTAACATAGCCACCACGAGACACCCTGATGAGCTGCTCCCAGCTGGCAGCACAGTGTGTAAGCTCTTTGCCGACTCTTTAGATAGTCTTTGACTACATTCTTCATCCTTGCTGCCTCGATTGAATATCTTTTCTCATAAATTTTCAGTCTTCGAGGAGAATATATTGACTGAGCTCAGCTTCATAATTGTACGATTGTGTCGTCTGTTATACGTATATGTCGCGACTCCGAATGAAGTGACAAAGCTACTAGTAGTAATGGACTTTTGGAAGCAAAAATCTTGAATTTCAATTTAATCTTTAAAATATTTATTATAGAAAATTTATCACATGAACTCTTGAGTTCGTTATCAGAATGTTATTTATAGAAATCAAGTAGAAATCTTGTCAAAAATGACAAACGACAATAGACATATGATTGTAGCTTAAATGTGGACTTAAGAATGGATGCGGGAACGTGTGGTTAAGAATACAGTATTTGTACCTTAAACACGAAAGGCAAGTGTAAAGGTTCTCAATACCCGTGCAATATCCTTTTTTCATAAGTCTAATGAATTTTTTTTTTTTTTTATATAACTTTGCTCATATTTGCTAATAGCTATCGTCATCGTCACAATTGTTCAATCAGAATAATTTTGTTTTAGATTTTTAGTATAATACTATAACAAAAAGTATATAACATGTTGATTATCATAAGACTTTAAGTTTATATACAATTATATATAAAATGTATGTATACATGTAAGTATATTTCAGTGTTAGTATATACGATATTTGCAAATTTATTTGCTGCCTGGTGATATCACGAATGCAATATGATTGATGATAAATTGTGTACGCGTACTAATTTTTTACTGTTTCATAATAATAATAATAATAATAATAATGATATTTATATATATATATGTATATGTATACATATATATATAAGCATATAACGTGTTTAGCAGATATTTATTAAATTGATATTTATTATTGTAGCCTATGTATGTACGCAGGCTTGTCTCGGAGGTTTCATCAAGTTAAGTAAATTAACGAACTCGAAAGCGAAGTTTTGTTTTAATTTCTACTTTATTTAAATATTAAAAATAAAAAGTTTCCAAGTAATATTATCCTTGTTGACAAAACAATCTAAAATTATTAAGCGAATATGAAAAATATGGTGCTTACAGCAATTTCTGATATAACCATTGAATGACTTAATCCAAAATCACGCGAAAATTATTATTAAAAAGATTTCATGATAATATATAAGAAAAGTAGAAATTAAACACCAAACAAATATCGCAAATTATATGAGAAAATTAATCATTACGTGTAGTGTCAGTGAAACGTTGAGACGGATTTTCTCAGTCTAAACGCACGATGAAATTTATAAATAGTCGATTTAAAAAAATATGTCACTACTTTAGGAAAGTTCGTTTAACACTAGAACTATCGACATTCTACATATACCTTCTTCTACCAATCTGTAAGGACTTACCCTATTCGCAAAAAAGGAAGATAGAAAGCTGGAATTTGACAGCAGCATTCTTTGACAGATTAGAAAAACGCAAGATTACAAAAAAATGTTTATGATCTAACCCCACATATGCGTCCACAATAGACTGGAAACTGAGACAATTTCGAAAAAACAACGACTGCTTTCAATCCTGTATAGATCTTTTAGGAAACTAGTACGGAAATGTTCGTCAAAACCACATGTACGTTCGCTCCAAAAATCGGATTGCCAATACACCCACAGTTAACGATAAATTGTTGGTCAGAGTAAAATTTGATATTAAATTATTCATGTTCGCCTGCCCCTGTATCGGAAATATAAAATTTGACTTATGTACATTCATTTATCGAAACCGAAAAATGAGTAAAATAGTTCCCCAAGTTGCTGTCTTGATGATGCTCAATAGATTTTGATCGCCGAATATGGCACAATATTTTTGACCATCTGTTAACTTCTCAATAGAATTTGAATCTCCTACAAATCCTCATAGATTTCCAATTCAGACATCCATACTTCCAGACTTTAATGCAGGATACCAAAATTACATTGCAAAAATTAGGAAAGGAACGGAAAGGAAGCTATTGTTTCGTAAAAGTAAAATTAGAGAAACAAAAGAGTCTCTCTCTCTCTCTTTCTTTCTCTCTCTCCCTCTCACTCTCTGTCTAGCTGTCGTTACTAAAGAATGCAATATAAAACAAATTTTCATTAAATTTCTTTGTCTCCTTTACAATCAGCTTAGGCGTCAATTCAACCTTCTTCCATTGGGTTATCTGCACTTTGTGCTTTAAAAACAAATATCTGCAAAAAAAGTTTCTAATGCCTTTTTGTTCTAAGAAAATTCAACTGGCAGGTTTTTGAAAATTGTTTCAAATCATCTGCAAGTCATGTATGTGCATAAACAAGATTTTTTGTTTTGTTTGTTGATATTAGAGGAGAAATCCAAACTTAATTTTGAAGTATTATTGTTTTAAAAATCAATTCAACACCTGCATACTAAGGATTTCAAACTGTAATCTTTTAAAACTTCAAAATTGTTTTTTATTCTTTTTTTTTATTTAAGCAAACTAAGTGTTCTTTGGTTCCTTTAACTGCTTTTTCTGATGACCACAAACAAATTTACTACTGTTTGTTTATAACTAGATAGGCTGTCATGTCTATGTATGTGTGTATGTATGTATGTAAATGTGTGCGTGACTATGTGTTTATATCTTACCTCAAAATGTTTTGTTAACGTATTTGTATTGGTTACATACACCGGCCAAAAGAATCTCATGGCATAATAACACTTCTTCTATACGTTACTCTCTTATTTAAACAATACGAATATAAACACGCAAGTAGTGCTAAGTTTGACTACGCGTGAACATGTATGATGTGCAACTCAAACAATTTTTTCCCAGAAGACTTATAACCGCAACTCAAATTCGTATGACTTTTTGGCTCACAGACCGTTTTGAAATGATTTTATACGTACGCTTAGTCGGCTCCATTCAAGTTTAGTTCAGTTTGCAAAGATCACTACTTATGAGTGGTAGTGCATACCGGTTTTTATTTGAAATAAAGTATTTCGCTTCTTAGTGTGTGCGCGTAAAGTAAATATTCGTTTTTTCACAAATTGTTGCGCTTCGATGAATGTAAGAAAAATGAAAAAAAAAATAAAGTTTAAACGCAATTCGATATGAAACGATCATCATCCGCCGTCATCTACGAAAAAAGTAGATTTTGTTTTTAAATTAAAAAAAAAAAATCTCGAATATCTTCAGTAACAGTCGAGTGCATATATTCAGTTTATGTTGCATGTATGGATGTATGTATGTGTGCGAATGTGTGTATAGCCTGCATACACCAAACTATCATAGTCATACAATTACAAGCTTGGTGTCCTTTACGTAAATGTAAATATAAAAGTGAAAAACGGTTTAGAGAGTGCGTACGTGCGTAAGGGAACTATTGTTAAGACAATAGAAGTTTTTTGTTTGTGTGAGATGAAACTAGTGATGGTATTGTTACTGCGTTTGTTATTGTGGGATAATTAACTTATACATACACTTCAAAAGCAAATAATTTTACAGTTTTGATGTTATTTCACATTCGTAAAGTGATACCATAAAATGTGATTTGGTTGGTGGATGTTAAGTCATTTCATAAGATTGATGACTACAACCTCTCAATTCTCACTGCGTGTAATAGTTTAACGAAAATATCGGAGTTATAAATGTTGCTGAAGTAAAAGCTAAGCAAAAAAAAAAAAGTTAATTTATTTTTGATTTTATAGTAGGACCTTTAAGCAGCTCTGAGTTGTAACTAAAATAGTTGTTTTAGCTACAAGTAAGTACCGTATATTAGAAACAAACCGATCGCCGCTCTAAGAAATTCACACACGATTTTGAACATGTTTTTTTTTATCTCAAAGTTCTCTGCTATTAATGAAGTATGGAGTTTAGCCGGAGGTCTAACTAAAAACCATAAATTCATAGCGAAAAATGTGCTGAAATCATGCTCGACTTCTTCAGACTTCAATTGCTGACTAGTTGAACTTAAAGACTTGATTAGATTCAGACAAGTAGAGACCTGTCGACTGCTTCGATACCATCGATAATGAAATTTTTGAAGCTGTCCATAATGAAATTTTTGAAGCCATTTCCTTAAAGAGATTCTCGTTTATTTGGCGCGTAGGTTTCTGAAGCTGCTTATTAATTAAATTTGCTTACGTCCCGAGGGGTAAAAAAAAAACAAATTTAAGTGATGTATGATGGAATAGTGATGCCTAACGATGTGTAATATTTTATATAAAATATTTTGCTTATAAAAAACTTTTTATTTTAGTGGAGGTAAAAATTGTGTTTGTTCGTTCCTCAACATATGTCTTCAATTCAAAGGGGAGGAATAAAGAGATGTAGATGTCACACAATAAGCTTGAGCATCTGTTAACATAGTCTTATCGAAACATGTGTATCCGCTCCGTAAAGTTATTCTCATTTTCAGCACGACAGATTTCGATCCCATATAGCAAAACTGGGGCAGGAAAGGTTAGCTTCACTGAACTGGCTTGCCGTTGTTATTAGCAGGCATCACCTCTTCTGATTAGCGCTGAATACACTCGATTACTTATGGTCTGACCCATTCTTATAACGATAATCTTTTTCTTTTCTTGCGCAATCCCAAAGCACCTTTCTTTCTTTCTTTCACTCAAGAAATTCATATTTTATCTTATCCCAAGGTAGTAGCCAGAGACAACACTTTCATGAAATAGATTCAAGTAATCCCAATACTAAAAATTAGGCAATAGCTTATTCGCACTTTTTATAAAAGAAACAAACATATTTATCTTATAAAGATAAAGAATATCGGCCTTGAGATATAAAACATATTTGGCAGACCTTAAAGGTTTGTTTTTCCTAAGCTTTTGCCAAGTTTTTTGAGATAAGTGACTTTGCAGATTTAGCTCAATATAGAGTTTGAATCGAATTGATATATAATTGACTTTAAAAACGTTTAGACACCAGCTTCACTTCAAACGAGTTTAATAAGTCGCGTGCATCAAGAATAAGATTCGCTACAAAATCCGCCCTTCAACTAAAATATGGGCATAAAGGATTTCCTTCTTACGCGGTTTCTCCCCCTCTCCTTCTCTCTAACCCACTCTTTATTTTACTCTTTCTCACCCCCTCTTTCTCCTTCTCTCCCTTCCGCTCCACCGTGTCTCTGTCCCCCTTTCCCTTCGGCCACCTCACTCCGTTCGGCCACCTCTCTCCCTTCGGCCACCTCTCTCCCTTCAGCCACCCCTCACCCTTTAGACAGCCCTCTCTCTTCCACTTATCATTGTCTTCACCCCTGTCTTATTCCCCTCTCTTACTCACCTCTCTTACTCTCTTTTCGTACTTCCGTCTCTTACTCCCCTCTTTCTTTCTTCCTGTCTTCCTTTTCTCTTTCTTCTTATTTTCTCTCTTGCTCTGTCTTTGTCTCTCTCTGTTTACCGTCATTATGTTTAACATACGTATATACTGTCTAGAAGAATTTTAGTAGGGGCCAAAAGTATATAAACAATTCAAAATTAAGAATTGAAATTAAAGTTGAAGTGGAAAACTAAAAATAAAACAGCAAACAAACGTAAAATAAAAGGAAGGAAAAACAAAAAAGTGAACAAAATATAAAATTTTTTTAAATATAAAAAACGAAAAAAAGTGTCTAAAAATTCTATATAAATTAGTTGGAATAATTCCTAATGCGATGCTATTAAATCTTATTAAAAAATGTTTTAGCTCACATATGACATGTGACGTACGTATGACCTAGGAAAAGATTCTTTCAATCTTCTTCCAATACAACACCGCACATGTGTGTACATTTGAAAGAGCCATTGTTGCTGATCATTAAAAAAGTCGACTGTGGACGAATGTTAACCGCAAGAAATAATTTCTTATTTAGCAGCTGTGGGCAAAAAGTAATGAGACTTTATTTTCTTTTTTAAATAACTACGTTATGTATTCCATATGTATGTTTACACCAAAAAGAAAAATATATTCCTTCATACCATAGGCCGGATATTTGAAAAAAATTCGATTTCGTTATTTTTTGTCCACAGCAGTGGGAGGACCTATTTCTTGTGGTTAATGTGTAGAAAAACTCATTTCGATTCGTTTCTAAATATAAACTACTCGTGCGTATGAGTGTTTTAATTAATCGGCTACAAATCATGAAATGAACTGAGCAAACAAATAGTAATGAATTTCAAGTATGGTTTCATGTTACATATGTTCAAGGAATACTCGTTCAATAATATTATCACCATCCGTCATCGACACTATTTAAAAATTGTTTTCTTTATTAAGGAACTTATTTTATTTTTTATACGCTCTGTGTGTCTTATTTTCCCACCAGACATGTATTTTTCGACAACCCCTACTAGAAGGTTAGACGTATTACTTGATCTTTAAAGACGTTTGAAAAGCCTTATGCTGCACCCTAATAACGTCCACAAAAAAAAAATGCTAACGTTGCCTAAATCAAAATAAATTTTATAAATAATCGAAACTGTTGTCTCATATATCCGTTTTTTGTTTCAATTCTTGATTTCTTAGACACACGAAATACTGAGACTTGACAAACTCTACTTTGTTTTAGCATCATAGGTTTGGTTTAAGACCTGATGACCATAATAAGTCCTTGAACGTTTGGAAAAATTGAATCCACTTCTTAAATATACGAGTTATGTCTTCAAATTGATATTTCAGTGATCCGCAAGCTTTTAAACGCATTTATTAAGATCAAACAAAAACGTTATTTGTCTATCTGTCTGTCTGGACTCGATTGCGTCCACATAATTAACAAAATATTTTTGTACAATTTTTAGATTTATTTTAGTTAAAGGGTATTGAAGATTCGCTATAAAACGGGTGTAGTTGACTTATTTGTTTTTTGTTTTCGTTTTTGCCTTCTTTTTTTTATTTTTCAATTAATAACGTGCGCTTTTATAGGATACATGTAGCACATATAAACTCACCCACATGTCGTTTCCGTAAATTCATACACGAATAAGGGCAGAAAAGTATTTCATGCCGCGAAGAGGTAATCATTTTTCTTAAATTACATCTACGCTACAATATTTTTCACTTTTATTTTATGTAGGTGTACGATTTCGAATCCACTTAAAAATAATTAAATTGAAAGGCTTTCATTTACACACAAACACGCGTTACCAAGTATAAAAAGTTATGTTTTATAAATCATAAAATGAACGGACTTTCTATTATATAATATTCAACATATTTTTCTCACATACAGTGCGTCCTTTGAATATTGAAAAAGAAGAAGAAGAGAATTCACCAAAAATGTTTCAATAAAAGTTATGATTCTCAAATGCAAAGTGCATGTAATGTGGTTTAAGTTCCAATAATACTTTCATGTGAATTTTCTTTGCAATAACTTATACGAATGTAATTTATTTATAAAGTTCAATAGGTCAATAGGTATGACGAGACTTATGAACATTTTTTTTTAACTTCTAATAACCAAAAGTATTAAAAAAAAAAAAGAAAATTTTAATTGAAACTTTGAATAAGTTTTTGTTCTTTTTTCTTTCAAATGAAAATATAAAAAGTGAGAATTAATAGTAGAAGTATAAATAAGTTGGATTTATTCGACAAAAAGATTGTTTTGTTGAAATTGTCAGATGCAAAACGTAATATCATAAGCCATCCGGTAACAACACAACTTTGAATGACTCCGTATCATATGTGTTATTTGCAGGAAATTTTAATTTTTCTGTTTAATTCTAAGCATAATGCCTCTTACGAGCGATGAACAGTGATGGATATCCAAAGCAAAAATGACCATAAAGCAGACGAGCTATTAACATGGACGGTAAAGCTGATGAGTTTATTTTAATCGAACAAGGTCATCGTTAGAGAGTGCTACCAACAATAACTGATGAAGTTGGGGTGGAAACGCGGCGCAATATGCTATAATGAGTCGTCAGTATGGCGAAATTCGACTCCATTTAAGCAAAACATGCCCAGGCAACTTTAATGGCACAAAACTGGAATATGTTACTCTCTCTGCTCTTATCAGTGGACATTCACTCCTTCTAATTAACACCGTTTGCAGGCAATCGGTTATAGTGTACAACGCCAATACTTGTCTTTGCCTTTCGATATTCATACAGTATCTGAAAGACGGAAGAAGTGGCAACTAATGAAGAACAATACATTGACTAAAACGTAACGTATTGTTCTTTGCGAATAAATTCGTAATTTTTGATACAAAACGGCGGAAACTTAATAAAACCCATATTTGAAAGCATTATTTTTATGATTTGCAAAATATTGCAAACTATGCCGCAGAAGCTAGGAGCGTCTGAATAAAAGTGTGTCTTTTGAATTTTGTCATTTTTTTTTCAAGCAAATGGCAATTCTGTAATTTGACAGCTGTTATCTATGGTTGTTCCGATTTGGTCCAGAAAGTCCATCTAATGAACTCCATCTAAAGAACTAAGAAGAATGTAGCATTCTTCTCGCTGTATTCCCCAGGTATTTCTCTTTCTATTTAATACTGCTTCTGTTGCTATCAAAGTACTCATAAAATAGATTTTCTCGTGGATAACCTGAGAAGGTCAGTGGCTGTCTTCGTAAGGAATTTTTAACTTGCCTAAGAAATTAGAAAAGTAGTGGCTAATGGTAGGGAATATTTTAAACAAAATATCTCGAGCTAATTTTTTTCTTTTAATAAAATTTCAATTTATTTAAAAATTTATTATTTTAATATATTTCCTCTCTTGTAACAATCAGAGGTTTTGGAGACAAAACGTAAAGAGACTGTACTTTTTTAGACCCGCTGCTGCTGCTATTCATTCACGGACTCCGACACTGATATTCAATTTCAAAAAGACGATTCAATTTCATAGATTTCTTTACCGACGATATGTGGCCACAATTCAACAATTGTCAGCACAAAGTATTTGCGTGTGAAGCGCGACTTACACATTTTACATACTTAATCCTCTTTAAAAACCTTAAAAAACCATCGCAAAAAATAGCTGCGAAATAATTTCATCTCTTAAGAGAGAAGAAATTTTAATTTAATTTAACGAAGCAGTATGTATATTTATGTTTAAAAATGTGAAACCTTATAATGCAAAAATCGATGCATCAGTATTAAAATCAACACTCAAATGAAAGAAAGGATATAAATCAAGTCTTTCCTTACAATAGTTACATAAAGAATATTAAATATGTCCAATGGAGGATAATAAAGGAGGTCCTAGCGGAAATCTACGATGGCTATGCATCCTAAATCGGTACGCAGTTCGGTCTTCGGACGGACAGAGATAGTTATAGTAACTTAAGCGCTTACATTGAATAAGCAATGTATGAAATATTTTATAAAAAAATAATGAAAATTTTAGATTTTCTCAAAATCTTATTTAGTACTTGTTCCATTCTTGGAAAAATGAAACTCTTTAAATATAGTTTTGAATTTGTTGATAGAAAACTCCTTTGGGCTATTTTATGGAGATTGAAAATGATTGGTTTGATGTGTCTCACTCATAAATAAATATCTCATATAGCGTAAATAAATATCCCTTTGTATCATCCTATTCATCATCTTTAATGACTATGCTTTACCGTTAGCATCGCGTCTTCTACTTTATTAGTTATTAGTTGATTCACCGACCGGGCATCGTTTCGCATCATGATCTTCGACATTTTCTTTGTGAATCTTTGCTGCATACAATTCATTAAATCATGGTTGTTTCATAATACACCATTACCTACAATCTTTTAAAATTTTTCAAATTCCTGCTAAATTTAATTGTGATTTTATTAAAAAGTTTTTAAAGGAGATCTAAGCAAACAAATATTAAAGCATTATAGCAGCATCAAGATTCAAAATGGTCTTATATCTCGTCAATAATTTCACATTCATTTATTGCTTAATATAGACTCATTAGAATCCGTTTGAGTGTTGCATATAACCGCATAAACTTACCACTTGTAAGTTGCGCAATTCGTAATTATCGAAAACACGTTTTACCTTTTGCTCAGAGTTATTTGTCAAATAGAAATCAAGTGGAAGAATAGCCTGTAAGTTTTCTTCTACATTATCAAGAATACTATCAAACGCGAAAAAAAAGAAATATTTTTGCACCCTATACCATTTTGGCTAACACAATTCTTTATTTATTTTCGTGATAAAATATCACAAATTATGGTTCGTGTCCACGTAAAGGCATGCTTGTGATGGGAACCCTTGGAGAGAAGGAGTTCTAAAATGTGAACTCTAACGTAGTCCAAATTTAGCGAATTAAATTTTTTTTTTGTTAAAAACCTTCTTATTCTTCTAATATTTCTGCCCTAAAGAAACAAAAACTGGACTTTTTTTATCATATAAAGACTCATTTCTAATACGAATTCCTCCACAAAATAGATTTACGTCGTTCACATTAATAATAATGCAGTTAATTAGTTTATCTCAAGTTATTATTAGAAACTAATTTTCATCACAAAATATAAAAAATCGGAACTGTTCGCCATATAAAGGTTTGCGTTTCCTAAGAACGATTTTATGGGAGACGGTTTCAAAAATGGTTCCATACTATCCAAATTTTTCACGTCCTTTAAATGGAGCATAAGCCAAAATGGACAGATAGACAGACAGAAAAAATCAGGTCGATTCACAAAAATTTCTTTTTAAATCGTTATGATAAAAGGTTAGTCTATGATATGATAAGCCCTTCTATCCGCATAAGCTTAACATACGCTGTAACACAAGTAGTGTAGGGTGTAACAATATATTTTGTGTAGCACCTCTCATTTAATTACGTATTACGTACAAAAGTGATTTAAAACTAATCAAACGTATTTGAATTAGTTATGATTACAATAATAAAATATTTACAAGATTGACTACCTTTCACTTAACATATATTAAACGTATCTGAGTATCTAACTGAGCTTTTTGCTCGCAAAAGACAAAAGAAGAAAAAAACCAGTAACTAACTCTCGAACCCATAGTAACACTCGCAGCACTAATAAACACATAACGAAAATTCGAATAAAAAGAAAATTTATTTCTCTTTGTTTTTTTTTGTTGTTTTCCTTACGTAATGTAATTACATTTATTATTTAGATTAACTCAATTTTATTGATGAAAATCATTGACGAATAAATAGTACAGAAGTACACAGAAGTTTTGAGCTTCGGCCGCTTATGCCAAATGAGCATAAATAAAATGAAAGTAAATTTCAAGATACACACGGCGCGGCACGTTCGTGGCACACATTAAACGTGTGACTATGAATTTTCACTTGCATTCATATATATATATCCTATAATTTTCGTTTAACACGATTGCATATACACTCACGTATGCATAATTATAAATTATGTGAAAATATACGGCTCAATTAAATTAAAAATATTCATAAATACACAAAATGCGAAATCGCTTATGTCGTAAGTAGTTGACTACTAATTGCATTCAATTTTATCGAGTGTTTATAGTCAATGATCCTGTTAATAGTCTTAATAGCCTTACGAATGTGTACTTTTGTAATCACTGCCAGAGGAAGATATGTTAAGTAGACAATAATGCGTGTAAATTCATATCGGGGGCAGTGTTTGCATATGAAATTCTTTTCTTCTTCATTGGAATTCATGAATAGCAGAGTAGTTTAAAAGGCCGTATTTCTATATAAGCTAATCGGTTTATCGATCGAATGAAGGCATCATTATAATCGTAAGATTTTACATTAATAAGCGAACTGATCGTAAAAATTGTTCTTGTTAACTTAAGTGGTAACGCCACTGGATCAGTCTAAAGAAGACAATTCTGACAATTTTTTTTCATTTTCATTTTTTGGTAAAAGCACTGCTTCTCGCTGGAATCGCTCCCTATAGCTATAATAGGAAAACTATAATAGGAAATTTTTGGAACTGCTTTGAAATGATTAAAAACTCTCCCTGAAGACATCTCGGTATTGGAGAAGCTGCAGATCAATTGACCGAAGAGATTAGGTTGTGAATTTTCATCAAGAGTTTATTTGACACAAGCAATCTTTTTGAAAAGTCCACAAAAAACCACGATATTTCAAGGGAAAAATATGTTTAAAAATAATGTTTTATATATAATATATAATAATGTTCTAGAATATTCAAAGTTTCGAAGTTAAGCCAATAAAAAAAATTGCTTTTTTTGAAAAATGTGCAGTGACTTTATCCCTTAACTAGATTAGCTTGAAAAAAGTCATTGGTCATTGGTTCTGCTAGCAAAAAACTTAGACAAATTGTGAAAATTCTCTATCTGTAAATAAATGTAGCTATTTTTCAAAATTTTGGTCATCTATTATTCGGTTATAAGTATTAAATGTGAAGGCAATCTGATGCCAAGTTTGTTTATAGTACTGCCATGTATTTGGTCTATAGAAAAATCGTTAATCGTTGGGCAACAAAAAACGATAATCAAAAGCGAATGCATGCGTTTTAATTTCATTCATTAAAAAAACTTCGAAAAAACATTTTGTTACGTATTAGGAAATCTAGTCTCAATCAGATATGTATGTGTGTATGTTGTACGATGATTTTATTTGCAAAATATCTAATTATAAGAAATTAAGCTAAAAAGACAAAGATAGTAAATATTTTCACATAGATTAGCAATCATTTATTCACAGATTTACGAGCAAGACTGACTGACTGATCGTTCAAAAGTATATTTAAGATGATTTTTGAATTTTTATGGTTATAAAAAAAGCATATTAATGTGTTTGTCGTAATAAAAATAATTTATATGCATACAAAAAATCCGTAAAAAAAAGGTATAGTCACTTCGTGACGGGTCGCTATTACCTACGATTTGAAATGAAAATATTTACAAACTGCTTAGTGTCCGTCAAGCGTAAACGACATTATACTACATATATAAAAATGCCAAACTTACCATTAATATTTATTTCCTACGATAATTTATTAGAGGAAATATTTTAAGAATCTGTTTTAAAAAAAACATATAAAAATTAGAAAAAATCGTTTCTGGCAATGTTTTTAGAAAAAAATTCGAATCATTTTTAAATTTGAATTTTGAAGATTCCCCTAGAATAGTAGAGTGTAAGATTTCAGGGTCTTTTGTAATTCTTGTCGTTTAGACATTGTAACCGATGGACGGACAAGCTGATGAATTTACAAATAGGCACGATTCCATCCATTAGCTATCTATCATTTTTTTTTAAAAGCGTATGTTCTTTAAGTTGCCTAACTATTTGCTTATGACACATCGATTGATGAACTTATTATACTTTCATTCCTCTGTAAGGAACATGAAAATAAAGCACTCTTCACTAATGTCTACATTAAACGTTTATATATGCGTTCGCAAGTCATATGGAAAAAGCTTAACTATTATAAACTAGAGGCTCCAGAGTTTTTAACAAATATTTGTATCAAATTTATGGTCAATATGTAGTATATCTAATAGTTTTTTTTCTATTGCAGGCTTGTTTGTAAGCTGCTCAGGGCTATTTTCAAATTAGTTCAATGGACATTTATTAAGCGCTTCTGTACAAAATCCGAGCTTCCTAGATAACTTTAGACGACTTTGAACACTTTAACAGTACCTGATAGATTAACGGATGGGTGCATAAACATTCGGGGACAGGATTAAATTGTCTCAATATTTTACACTAATCAAAAATGACTATTTATACGCAATAATAATAAATAAGGGCGAGTCTGAGGAGAAAATTTTTTTGTTTCTACTTTTTAGTTCGTTAAAATTTAATCTCATTTTAATTTTTTTTTTTATGTATATAATTGTAGATCCATTTTGTTCAATTCAATTTATTGTTTGAAGCGAAATTATCAGATCTCCGGACAGACGGATAGTCTTGACTAAACTGAATAGACTGTTCATGTTGATTACGAATACACGCATACTTCTACGGTTTTTATATACTTCTGCGTTAAGCAAAGCATTGTCAAGGTTTATTGATCAGATGTATAGTAAAAATAGGTAAAGCTTCAGCATAAGACTGATTATAAATAGCACAGTGATATGGCTGCCATAAACGAAGATAGTTCACAACTCAATTTCTTTTATGTTCTTATGAAGAGTTGCGTATACAACATTGACTAAAAGCGACCATAATTGTTGTCTTCACGTTGTTTCATTACTTGCTCTTTTTTCTTTTCTCTAAATACAGTCGGGAAGTATTAGGATGTGTGAATTGAATGTTAAAAAATCACTAGTCAAGACTTGTTTTTTTGGCTGTGGGGCTTTCATTTGTGCTCTTTATAATTTATTGAGCCATATTTGGAGTAGACATCATTAATTATAGTGAGTTTAACTCTTTAAATAAATTAAATCAATTCATCCGCAAAAAATAACAAGACCTGTAAGAAAGCTTCCCGAAAACCTTTTACAGGTAAACGGTTTTACGATGCTTTGTACAGGTCGATAGTTTTATGAAACCTTTTATAGATAAATACGATTAATAAATCGCACTGAAATGAATCAATTAGTATTAGTAGTAGAATAAAAACAAAGTATTTGCTTATATATACAAATGATTTCTCTCTAAGCCACGTTTGAAGTTCTTGATAGCAATTATCACCGAATCGTTTCAACGTCAATGTATCTCTATCTTATAAGAAGCCCTGTGGAATCTATCAACAATCGAATGAAAGTGAATCAATGAGGTCTATTTTACTATAGCGTTGCCCGTATGATGAGATAATATAAACTTGTAAGGAAAGTATTTTTTCAAGACTTTCTAATAGTTTGAAAAATACTGAGAAATCCATTAGAAAATCTTAAGGACTGAGTGGGTTTCAGCAAATGTAACTGTTCTTTTGCCTCTCCTTATTCTACTGCGTATTACGATAATAGAAAATAGTTTAATGACAGTTCTGCCGTCCTTAAATAAGTCCTTTGTGTGGTCAACACTTGTCTCTACGTCTTAATCGAGCATAAATTAGAAATGTACGTTGAATATAGACGATATAATGTTTTCTTTTTAGCATTTTAACCAGATTTAAGCTTTATTTCCATAAGTAGTGCAGCTTTACATTATTGACGGATAGTTTAATTCGCAAACCATATATCTTTGCTAACTTTTGCAAACATTGCCATTTGGGTACACCTTGGGATAAATTTTTGTACTAAATTTTTTTTCAACCTGCCGCTTAGGGGGAACTCCATATGTTCAGAAAGTATTGCAGCTGGCGAAAGTGGAAAGAGAGAAACAGTATTTGAGTATATTCCGCTTGCAAGTGGAAATAACTGGAAGAATGTTTATCAGTCAGGGAAGTGAGGAATATCATTGTTGGTCGTTTGTTTCGAAGGCTGGAAGTACGGTTGGAGAACGCGATGATTCGAGGAAGTGTGTCGTGCGATACGTAGGTATCTCCAGGGCGAATAAGTGAGAGCGATCAACAAGCCAAGTAGTCGTATTAAAGGACTTGATTGGTGAACTAATTACTTTTATCTCTCTGGAGCACTTGATCTGTACATACCGATACATAAGCAAAGCGCACATAAGCATAGCACGCATAAGCACATTACGACACATAAGCACATTACGCTGATGCTCAATCGTATCACATCGCCCTGAGCTCCTGAGCATCTGAGCCTTAAACCTTATTCTCAATCGTATCGAGAGTTTTGCACACACTCATATCGCCCTGAGCTCCAGAGCATCTGAACCTTTCCTTCTATTCGAATGCTTTAAACATCTCTTGCATTTCTTTAAAAAGCATACCTAATATGTAAGAGTAATTATGCTTTCTGTATGTGGGTGTGGGCACACTGTCAGCTTAAATGCGAATTTATTCTTATATGAATTATTATGACAGACGAATGAATGAATGATCGATCATTGAGGCCCGCGCGTAAATATCAATCACATCAATGCTATATATGTAATGTTGTGGAAATGTAATTTCTTAAAATTCAATTTATTTCCTTTTCAAAAATTTATGCTAAAAATGCCGAAGACGCATATTTATCAATTCATTACAAATTCAAGAAACTGAAATTGAATTATTTCATAAATGAGCGGTCAGTTAGTGGGAAAAGTTATATTTAAAGTTAGACGTATTCAACCGCAACAACAACAATAATAAGAAAATGTTCAGAATTTGTTATTAAAGTCAATATCACGCATACGAATGAAACCTTTCTCTCTATATGTGGTTGTATGTTTTTTTCTTTCACATGTACTTCGATAGATATGATACGCTTTGTTGTTGTCAAATTTAATTATTACAAAAATGCATTTGAATTGAATGTTGTCCGGCTAAGGTATGCGATTACATTTTGGAATCTACTTAAAACATGTCGAAAAGGTGTTTGTACGTTTTGCTGGTATTTAGTTTGGAATTCCATGCATAGCTAACTGTACGCGTTATGCGAATGTCGGCGTATAAAGTTTATATACAATTACAACAAACTAGCGACAAAACAATTTAATTAAATTCATTCATAATCATTAGTAAATAATTGAATTGTTTCAAGCACACACACGCGCACACATACACATACATACACACACACACACACAGAGGCAGAACGGAAGCGATATTATGCTGAATTGTACGAGAAAAGACAAGCAAAGAGTGTGTATGTAAAGTGTAGTGTGTAGAGCAGAGCTTCAGACATCTTTTTATTGTTTTACATAAAAGTATTCAAATAAATGTGGATTTTTCTCTTCACTTCTGTATAGTGTTGTTATTCCTCATTTGTGTGTGTGTGTGTGTGTGTGTGTCATTTTTTACTTGTATTATTACTGCAACATGTAGGCAAAACGTTTGCTATTATCCTGGACCATGATTCTTTTTTGCATTGCACGAGTTTACCGTGTGTTGTGTCCTCCTTGTTGGGCATTGTTTTCAAAATGCTCTTCATTTGTATTTACATGATTTGTGAAGCGCATAGTCTTATAAGTATATATTTACGTATATATATATTTATATGTATGTAGATATATAGGTGGGCATAGATTTTATTTTAGTTTTTTTTTTGTTTTTAGTCTTATTACCCTACACTCTGCACTATATTGAAATGTTCGTTGTTCGTTTTTAATGTTCTTTCTTTAAAATGATTCTTGTATTGTCTTAATGCTTGTTATCGTCGTCGTCATCATTGTTGTTGCTATTTTTTTTTGTTTATAAGCCGCTGTCAACAACAACACCTAACAATAAAATGAAAACCCACACAGCCATGCACACACCTATACACCTATACACTTATACACCTATCTATATACATACATATGCATACATTTATATAAAAATCTTTATATCTTTGCAACAAAAAGACAATACTTTATGTTGCAGCATCAGTGAAAACAAATAAATGCATACACAAGCTTTGCTTTGGTTGCTTGTTTGTCTTTAGGTAGCTTTTGTTACTTAATAATAGTCTACTTGCTGATGTAGATGTAAATAGTTCTTTTCAAATTCAGTCATTCAATCTCAGGGTGTGTTTGAGTCGTTATGAACCACAAAATTCAACTTAACTGAAATAAAAGCTGCCTTTAAGAATGCAGGTATGTGTGTGCTTTTTTATTTTTATTTTTTTTTTGTATATTATAGCATTTCCATTTATATTCACTTTTATGGATGTGTGTGTGTGTGTGTGCGCGCAAGTATTTGTAGCAAATGGTAACCACCATTGAAGCCCTTTTACTTGTTATTTCGTCATTGACGCCTTACAAGATAATAAAAAAAGTCTTATTTTTATTTTGTTGTTTTTCTTCGGGTTTTTGTTTTTGTATTTTTTGTCCTACATTGTTGTAATGGATGGGCTTTAGGTGCTAAAGTTATCTATAGAAAGAGTATATATATATATATATAAATGTTTTTTTTAATTTTATTTTTGTTTTTTACTATACTGTCTAAATATTCTATAATGCAGATAACTGTATACCTAAACTTACATAAATAATGTAGTTACCCATGTAGTCACCCATGTCGTTATATGTGTGTTTACCTTACCACGTAAGTATTAACGATGTTGAGTATTGTGTGATATACACACGCACAAATATATATATATATTTGTACATATATATTTGTACATATATATAAATACATCATACGCACCCGTCCACATAAATTATATTACTTTTGTTACGGGACTTTTAAAGGAATTTTAATTACAATACTTTGCAGGCACAAATTTATTTTTATTTTAATAATTAATCAAATCCCTCAATTATGTAATTTTTTGTTTTTCTTTTATTACTTCGTTGCTATTGTTTGTCATTAAGAAATCCCTGTCTATGTACCACTGTGAGTGATGGTAATTTTTAAACCACAAAAGCAAAAGCTTTGGGCAAATAATGCTATAAAAATGTCAGTGAACTAAGATCTACTACCTGCTACCTACTACCTTACTCTCAATATTAAATATTAAAGTCATGTTTGCATTGATGAATTTTTTCTTTCAATAAATTACATATACAGCACAGTTTTGTGTCGAAAGATTAGTTATTCACTTCTATATGAGCAACAATTTAAAAACAAACAGTTTGGAGAAAAATAAAATAAATGAAATGAAAGTCATATTTGTTTAGATAGATTCAATTTTAAAGAATTTTCCATAGAGGGCGTTGTCAACATTAAATCTTTAGATCATATCATCTAATCATTTTATGTTAAGGTGTCACGTTAAAGGTTTGAATTTTCAATAAGAATTATAGGCTTAATTAGTATATAACGCTTGTTTTGAAAGCTTTGAATAGGTTACGTTCTATGCCACAAAAAAACATCCATTTGAAAAAAAAAGAAGAAAAATGTTATTGGGTCATTGAATATGAACGCGATGAACAATGCAATATCCGAAGTGCAAAATATCATGATTCAAATTAGAAAAGTCATTGAAATCATCTTACCTCGGTTAATGCAAAATTTTCTTTTTTTCTATTCTTTATTCGAAGAAATCTGCCGGATGAAAAAGTATGCACACCAGAAAATATTTGCAAAGGTTATAATTCATATTAAAAAGTTTTTAATATCAAAGTTAGACCGGTTAGACACGATTAAATTGAGTTGATCCAAGTCAATGAAACCACCCTTTGATAAAGCTAACAACAGCTGTCCAATAGATGACTGATACACAAAAAGTAATCGCTTACGTACGCCACCTCAGAAGACTAACAGTAGCAGAGATTATTATTGATAATTCAATAACATATAAGAAGCTTTATTAGATATATAGTAAATGATCGCCAGATGGAAAGTAGATCCATTTTTTCTCTGTATTAATTTAATATCGTATCAGAATATCGTATGAATATATTGTACGTTCTTTATATTTTAAATTACACTTTTGCGCAATTTGGCAACCCTCCATGAGTATTAAAAGCGCTTTTGTATATGAAAACCTTTTCAAAAATAAGCCCCTAGGTGGTAAATGTCTAATTTTTTGTATTTTATGTCAAAAATAATTAAAGAAGAATAACTTTTTAACAAAAAATTGATCTTATCAAATCTGAGTAAAGTCGATTCAGGTTTTGGCATACGTTCCATATAAGATTTCCTACGGAAAAATATTAAGAAGACATAATTTTTGTTATGTTATAATGAAAGTAAGTTAAGAATTGCTTAAGAGGAATATAACAGCCAGCCTTCCTTGACTATAAAGTTTTCACTTGTTTGTATTACACAAAATATATGAAGAAATATCTCGCGTAGTCGAACTTCAAGCTTGAAATCATTATTTTATTATGATAAATGGCCTTTAAAGATGTAATAAAATAAATTTCCCTGTAATATTGAAAATCAGGTTTCTTTCAATTCAATCTCAGTGCAATTGTATAAGCGCTCGCTTAGGGTTTGCACACAAAGCTAAGCTTTTTTCATATACAAAGCTTTAAAATCACTTGACCAAATTCAGATAAAATAGCAATGAATCGTTACTCTATCTTATAATTAATTCGGCACCAACTAAATATACATTAATTTTTGTTTGCTTTTTTCAAACAACTACTGGGCTTGCTTAGTAGCTTTAATTCGTTCATCGCTTAACAAACAGCAAATAACATCTGACCGAATCATTTTGATTTACTATTGCTCTATAGCAACGCCTGAAGGATAAGAGCGAATTTTCTTTTGTCACTTCTTTCATAACATTAATAAGCGAGAAATTGCGACTCTTTAAGTAAATATTCTTTAATTGAAGTGATACTCTGAACATAAAATTAATTTGTACGTCTATCATTTTGAAAATGGAGCACAAATAAGTTTCCGCCGTTTGACAAAAAATTCCCGGAACAGAATTTGTTTCTTACGAAAAGTTTTGTGTCGAATTGGTGCAATTTATGGGGAATTTTGTAATGCCGCTAAATCGTTACGAGCGATATACAGTCAGGACGAAAGACCGAGACAATATGTCAAAAGTCATGATATCATGAGTTTTCCGCACAACGAAATTTGCACCCATATAGAATATGGTTGGGTGGGATTTCCATTCTTATAATGATACCCAAAAAGTACGTCTTTTCATACCCAGACCCAAAGAGTCAGTAGTCTTTACATGACGAAATAATAATTTGGAAAAAAATGCCTATAAATCTTTAGAGAATGTAACCTGAAAGCTGCCACATTTCCCACTTTTATTAGTGGACATTGCCTCTTCTGATTAAGTGTAATTGCATTCGTCTACTTATTATATGGTCGAGTGGGGCTTCCATTCCTATAACGAGACCGAAGAAATGACACCCATTGTGCACAGCCTCAAAAGGGCAGTTGTTTTTCTATCACGGATTTCATAGATGGAAAAGATGGAAGAAATAGCACCTAGTGAAGGACAATACTTCGAGCGAAACGTAATGCACTGTTCTTTTACAATAAATAAATTTTCAATTTTTGATGGAAAACGTCGGAAACCTGTTATTATACCTATTACTCTATCCCGTCCGATATCCGCATCAAAATTAGAATAAAAATATATGGACGATTGCGTGCGTCAATGGGATTGTTCTGGCAAAAATTTATAAATTTTTTGTTCTGTCTCCTCAAATGTGTGTCTGACGCTCTCAACACTCTTGAACAACTGCTCTTATTTCAAGTGGATGGTTGATTATCATCTAAAGTATTATTCACTCCTGGCAACAATTATTTACTATTTTTCTAACAGAATGTGAATTTCGCACTTGGGTATCGTCATACAAATTGAGACACTGCTCGGACAGATAATAAGTTAAAGGACGATATCAGGCAAATATATCGTGGATGGTAGCTCACGTAATGTTTTCGCTTTGCAATGTGTAGCGAAGCATCATCACACTGAAAAATTATTATTATATTTTGACGCATGTTGCGAACGTTTTTCAGCTCAATTACATGAGTTTAGTTGAACCCATCTAACGAAATTACAACAATTACAACAAAAAACTAATCACCTTAAATGTGGACGCGATTTTAATGTCGCGGTAACGGTTCGCATAGTTAGCGCCATCGTAACACATTATTGCATTTGGTTCTTATCAGCCTTCAGAAGAGAAAAAAAATAATAAAAAAGAAATAAAATAAGAAAAATGTCATCTATAGCGAAAACGCTAAGGGGGACCTATTCTTCGTCGTATATAATATAGTTTTTGCACTTTCGAGCAAATAAAATACGAATCTCCTGTTTCTCTTTCTTTGTTGAGATATATACCCATACACATCTATACACAGGGGCACATAAATACATGCGTATACATATACATGGTTATGACATTAGACATGAAACATAAGTGATTCCGCCCACCTCTTGTAAGAGTACAAAGCTATGAAGACTCCATTGCTTATTTGTATTACAACAGTAACGACATAATGAGTAGACTGTATTTTGTCGATTGTAGATAAAAAAATTGACAATTTGTCATTTCACAACAACAAATATTCTAATGTTTTCTATGCACCGCGTGTACAGAAACACTCGACTTATATATATTCAAGCGAGTTGACATAATGATATATAATGGAGCACGTGTTACCGACCATATTATATTGTTTTCTGTGTTTGATAAAACGTGCACATATGTGTTAAAATTTGGATACAAAAGAAAAAAGACAACAACCGTTATATTGTCATAAAAGTTTACAAATAAATGCATAAATGTTTTTTATATGATTAAAAAAACAGTAAATTAACTAAAAAAAAAAACAAAAAAATAATAGTAATATGTTTATATATATGTTTGTGTATATGATTATACATATGTGTATCATGGAGATGCGTAGCCTTTGCGGTGACATTAATTGCAGTTGTGTCAACTAATTAAATATTTGCCAAGTTCTCTAAAAAAAAAAAAAGAAAAAAAAACCGCACGGCTGTGCTGTTAAGCTTTATTAGTTGTTATCCACGCGCACTTTCACCTCCTTCTCAACGTCTTATTCATCTATTATTACTGTCAGCTACTTCTTGCCAACTGAAATGGAAAGTGCCTTAAGAGTGGATGTGTCTGGTCTTATAAATGCGATCATTTGTCTTATTCTTCAGTTAATTTTGTGTCACACAGTTTAATTGGTTCGACTTTATAAATCCTGTTGAAGTTTTACCTCACGCTATTAATCTACATTTGCATGCAAATGCATATCCATATGTATGTTTGCATGTTCGTATGTTTGTATGTATCTCTACGAATTTATGTCTATATACATGTTTATACACATGTATGTATGTATGTATGTATGTTTGTATGTATGTAGAGGATTACAAGTCTTAACAACACAAGTAAACTATTGTGAAGCATAGACTTTTAAATACTCAATGTGTATCTAATTGTGGGTACGTGTATGTACGTGCGCGCATGTGTGTGTGGGTGTGTGCACATAAAGCTATATATAAATTTGTAGTTGGTCCCGGAAATATGCACTCATTACGTAACTGCATACTTGCTTACATGGATGGATTCTAATTTTTCTATATCCTATTTCCATATCTATCCGTGCTACGCACATACACACACACACACACACACATGGATGCATGAATGCATACATACCTGAACCCATACGTACATAAACATATATTTCTTCGTAAACTGCGAATTTGTTTATGTGCCCATCTGTGTTTTTGCGTTGTTTATGTAGAGAAAGACGGATATAAAAGTAAAGTATGTTTAAGTATAACACAAACGAGTGTGCATTATAGCTTACATATAATAAATGTGTGCCTACAGTTGATACTGTATGTAAAACTCTTAATGGCAAGTGAATTTTTGTAAAGGAAAATGAGAACAAAAGAAATGAAAAGCCGCAACTGCAACCACTATCACTAATATACAGGTGTAACAGCAACAACAACAATAACAACAACAACAATAACAACAAAACGACATTTATACACAAATACTTGTAAGGAAGGAAGGAAGGAAGGAATGCTACCAACAATGGGCATTATGTCAACTCGTTTGTATATTTCAAAATACTTTATTCTATATTTCGTGATGTGCTAGTAAAAGTGAACCGCAAAACTAAAATCCAACACGTAATCTCTTAAATCTTCAAAAGACTGCATGAATCACATCATAACAGCATACCATACCACGCCACACCGCATCACATATCACTCACGTCAACAGTATTATGCATAGACATCATCTACACAAACAAGCCCAAGCGTCATTTAATAGCGTATTTGTGCAAAAATGCTTGTCGTCAACAAGCACATACAGTCAGTCAGTCAGTCAGTCAGTCAGTCAGTTATTCAGTCAGTTATTCAGTCAGTTAGTCAGTCCGTCTGTCTATTTGTAGAAGGGTCATGAAATCTCTTATGCACATAACTTTTTTACAACCATCATCGAAAACTAAGGCTTATTAATTTTTTAAATTCGTTTGCAACCCTAAAGCAGAAATGCACGATGAAAATTCCGATTACTACTGCTTCTCCCTCTTGATTATCGTAAGAATTTTAATGAAATTAGCTACATAGCCCATCACCAAAGAACTGAAGTTGTTTGCAACATCCAGGAGAAAGCGTCAGAGACCCCATAAAGATTATATGTATTCTTGATCAGCATTAAATTTAAAATCGATTTAAATATGTCCGTCTGTCAGCTTGTTCGTCTGTGTTATGTCTGTGGAAAGTAAACATTTTCCTGGCCGTAAAAATGAAGATATCGGCTTCAAATTTCGCAGAAACATTGAAAAAGTTCTTGCAAGCAGATTGGTATTGAAAATGGAACGATCAGCTAACTATTCATAGACACCGAAAAAATCTGCTTACCTAATAGCGAAGAATATAGAAATATTACTATTTTCGCCCTGTTTTTTAATATAAACGCACAAACGAATATAATTTTCTTCCTTCTTTTTTTTTTTTACGTTTCAAATTTAGAATTGGAAAATGGTCAGAATTTCAAATCGCAAACTACTTTTTCAAGCATATTCAAGTGTGCTATCAATTATTAGAGAAAATCTTCTTCCGTGCCAATCCGAATGGTTATAATAATTATTTGTCGCAATGGTATCTAAAATTTCTAAATATTTAATTAATTAATTCACTTAATGATTTACAAAAATTAATGCCATAAAACATTAGCCTAATCGCGCTGAGGTACATGCTTATTACATTAGGCGTTTAAAATAGCTAACAAATTCGTTTATTTTTATTTAACTTATTATTAATAAAATGTTATTTTCGAAGTTTCAGCTCAACGAATTCCAATCTTCAGCTAGCATGCACTAACTTCACGAGTTTTGATTTATGAATTCTGATTTTCAATTGCCTTCATTCAATTAATGAATTCTTCAGTTAGCTTCATTCAATTAATGAATTCTTAGTTTTGATTTTCAGTTGACAACTTCTGATATTTAGTCGTCAGCTTCTGACACATTTCAACTAATCAATTTTAAATTTCAATTGAAGGCTTCTGCTTTTCGTCACTCATATTGTATGGAACAAAAGTGGCTTGCAATCTAGACTATCAGTTAAGAGGGAGTAGTTGTTCAGGAAAACATGAAAAACGTCTACAAAATCGATTTGGAAGGCCGCAAAGTATTATTTGGGTAGGATAGCTTATACCTTGATGATATCAGAAGGCAGTGCATTTTCACAATTTTGATTGATGTCCATAAGAAAACTTAATTCGAATTGTTTAAAATTGTTGAGGCGAAATGCAAGGGATTTTTTCATGCGGTTTGTACCAATGGATGAAAAACGGATTCGTCATTACAGTTCAAAATCAAATCGGCAGTCAGGCGAAGGGGTAACAACCGCAGAAAGTGTCCAAAGTGATCAAAAACGTAAAAGTCGGCTGCAAAGATAATGTCGCTTGTATTTTGGAATAATATCCATCGACCATCTTGAAAAGGGATAAAGGACCAATGCGTACCAGTATACAATAATATATATAATGTAAAATGGCAAAAAAGAATTTTGTGATCCTACAAACTTATTGAGTGATCGCCATTACTTTCTTCATAAACTGAAGCATTCATTTGCCTGAATTTCTAAATCAATATAAATCGATTGTTTCTAACTTTGTGTGCTTCTTGTTAGAAATTTGAAAGTCTCAAAATTTGAAACTAAAAACTGAACTTTTGTAGTACAATTATTTTGCATTCAATTGAACAAATCAAATTTAAGAAAAATCGTAGACTAAAAACTTGTAAATTCACAAGAAAAATATTTTCTTTAAAATATTTTTTCAACCATTTATAAGCACAATAACTGAAATACTTTTCAATATGTACTATGTATCAGAATAAAGTCCAGAATCAAGTATTAAGGAATCCTTTTATGTGTATATCATGTTAAGGGTATAAACAATTCGCCTTAAATTTCAATATATGTGTTTGTTTGTTCTTAGGTGTATCCTAATGCGACCGTGTGTCATTTTTTTTCTTTCAAAAAAACGTGCACTGCTATACTTATTTACAACTGTGTCCTTTTCAATATTGTTTACTTCTGTATTTTATTATTGGTTTGTTTTATTTCGGTTCAGCCTACTTAGAACGAGAGAGAGAGAGAGAGAGAGGGAAAGGAAAGTTTGTCCAAACTGTTATTAATTATGACATGATGCGGTAACAAAACATTCTGAGGTTTTAGCCATAATCTCTGCTATACTACATAAAACAATTTATTTTATTGAAACAAATATTTGTATCACGTATACACATACATACGACATATAAAATATTTTTGGAAGAAAATTAGTAAAAAATTTAAATAAGTTTTGAAAGAAGTATTGGAAAAAAATTAAAGAAAAGCAGGTTTAAAGTTTTTCAAAAAACTTTCTAACTTTTCTATGTAAACTTTATAAAAGCAATTATGTGTCTCTGAGTGAAATTTCTTGCCACTCCCGGAGGCATTCACTACTTTACGTTTATCTGCTTATGATAAAAGACGTTTTGTTTTGCATATTTTTTGAAGGAGTAAGAAACCAGTCACCTTGTTCTCATTGTTGTTATTTTGTTTCCAAAGTGTTTGTATTCTCTTGTTCTTTTCCTGCTCTTTTCCTTCTCTTTCTCTTTCCCTTTCTCTTTCTCTTCCTTTTCCACCTTCTCTTTCATCCTCTTTTCCTTGTCTTCCTTGTCCTTTTGTTTCTTATTTTTCTTGTTACTTCTATATTTCTGTTTCTTGTTTCTCTCCTTCTTCTGCTTCGTTTCCTTTTTCTTCCCCTTCTCCTTCTTCTCTTTCTTCGCCTTCTTTTTCTACTTCTTCTTCTCTTCTCGCTGCTTCTTCTGCTTCTCCTCCTTCTTCTCCTCCTCCTTCTTCTCCTCCTCTTTCTTCTCCTCCTCCTTCTTCTCCTTCTTCTTCTTCCCCCTCGTCTTCCTCTCCTTCTTCTCTCCCTCTTCCTCTTCTACTTCTTCACCCTCTCTCCCCCCTTCTTCTCCGCCTTATTTTTCTTCTTCTTCCTTCTTTTCTTGTTACTATTTTACTTCTCCTACCTTTTTCGTCTCTTTTTCTTTTTCTTTTCCTTTTGTTTTTCTTTTTACTTTTCCTGTTCCTTTTCCTTTCCTCCTTCTTCTTCGTTTTCTTCCTATATTTCCATCGTCTATATACTACTCTTCGTTCTTTTCCTTCTTCGTCTTTTCCCTTTTTCTTACACACTTTAGAGAAATTCCTTAATACGCAGCAGCTAAATCTTAGGTATACAATTTACAAAGTCACTGGGCCAATAAAGGTACGAATTTGTTGATGATACGTGCGAGCATCTGTTTTAAATTCGAGAATTACGGATTGTATGTATTCTCATGTTTTTCCTCACCTTAAAAAACATTCGTTCTTAATTTTTATTGCCAACAGTAATTTTTATGACCGTAAGAGAGAGAAAGCTAAAATTACCAGTGCGCCCATAAATTAAGTTAGAATCTTAGGTTGACTAAGAATGCAAATGAGTAATTGCGAACATTATATATGTTACCTACATCGTCTTCGAATCGCAAGTCAAAAGACAAATTTTGCTTTATAAAGCTATTGATGTCATAGTTGACAAACTTGCAAAGAAGACAGATGGGCAAGACGTTACGCCTAAGCCGATTCAATATCCTACAACAAACGTTCTCTACGCTGAACTACCTAAACACTCTTACGCATTTCTAGATATCTCAAGTTTATTTTAGGTCAACGTGAAATTCTTCGCGTAAAAATTTCACATTCACCCTTCGTCGTATATCATATAATAATGATTTAACTCGTCACTAATTTAAATTTAAATCGTTGAAGCGTATTGTTATTATATGCATCTACAGGCACATTTCTAGGTGGGACGTACGGAATAATAAAATTAATATACTTTAACTTTCGATGCTCTTTCGCAAAAGCAAAAAACGAAGTATGGAAATGATTTGGTATTATTGTTAAGACCTACTGACACAAATTTTATGGAATAGTTACTAAATTTGTTACGTTTGTTATTATACACTTGAAGGTATGTTAGACCTATCCTATCCTCTATAAGAGAAGTTCATTTACAAGCTGGTAATTCAAGGTTTCGAAACTGATTGCCAGAAGCAAACACGGAACTGACACAAATTTGTTATGTCATTACGTTCTTGAAGGTAGGCTGCATTTGACCTTGGTCGTAATCGATCTATAAACAGTGAACAATGGATTAAGAGACAGTAGTGCCTATCCTCTATAAGAGCTTTTAATCTACAAACTGATACTTTAATCTTTCGATGCTTTCGATGGGTAGCAAAAGCAAAGACGTAATATAGCAATGATTTGTTTTTATTATGAAGGCCTATTGGGAGAAATGTTTTGGTGGAGTTATGAACGTTTTGTTATCATCTACTGTCCTTGGGCCTTATCAATCTATAAATTGTTCACATAAGATAAATAGATATTAAAAGGACACATAAGCATTTGCAACGATGACTTCAAACTTCAGAGAAAGAAAGGCTGTGATCCAGCTACAAACTGCTGTCACATTTAGCCTATAAGAGCACTTGATCTAGAAACTCGTAACTCAAACGCCTGACTAATCAAGTAACATAACCATCTTTGACAAAATATTTTGTAATTTCAAGGTAATGGTTAAGGTGTTGAATATATTATAGACTTTATAAGAGGGGAGTACACTTTTCTCATTCATTTTAAATATTAAAATTGCTCCCTTCAATGGAATATTTCTCGCTAACGTCATCAATTCGTAATAATTCGATAATGAAGTAAATACGAGCGTGTTTAAAACAACTAAAGTATAAATAAAATATTTACAAATAAATAAATAAATAAGCAAATGACTAAAGGTGAGACTTAGGATCGCTGTTTGATACCTACTACACAGAGTAGTTGTAATTAGTTGTGGTGGGTTGCTAATGAAATAAAGTAAATGAATACATTTTGATTGTGGTTGCAAAAAAAAAAGAAAGAAAAACAAAAGCATCGTGTATTCGTATTAATTTTTTAAACTGTGTAGTGCATTAAATTGACTGACATTGCACAGTGATTCTGGTATTTTTTCTCATCTCATTCAAATTGAATCGTTTTCAAAATGTGTTTTGTACTCCCACAATTCCCAGGAGTGGTGTTTATCACCAACAGTGTATAATATTATTTGATGCCATTTTGCAATGAATATGAAATTTGAAATATTATTATACAGTATATGGTGATTTCATACTTAATTCTCCCTAAAGCATCGAGGAGAAAAATGAACAAATAATAGTAAGAGCATAAGTAAAAGACCCTTTAGATGAATTTTGAACACCCTTTTGATAAAAGCTTTCATAACGAATATCATTTAAGCTGAATGTTATCTAATATCGGTAACCCTCCTATCACGTTTATATTAATTTTGAATGCATGTTGTTAATGTGTTGATATTATACTCGGATGTTCGTACATTCCTTAAATGTTTCTTATCGAACTTTCTTGTAATTTTTGGGGATTTTCGTATCTTTTTATAAGCCCCTTAGGAAATGTTTCCGGGTATAATTAAATTAACACAACATCTTCCATTCGTGAACTTAAGCTTTTTAAGAGGTCTCTGGTGTAAATAGTTCTGGATGAACATAACATCTTTCAATCGTTAACTTGAACGCTTAAAGGGCTTTTTAAAATGAACATTTACGAGTGTAATTAAATGAGGACAACATCTTGTAAACTTATACGTTTTAAGAGATCTCTGGAGCAAATGGCTCCGAATTTTCAATTGTAAATTTAGAGGCTTGTGGGATAAATGTTTACGGGAATCAAGATATTTTTGCCGTAAACTTATACATTTCACGTGAACTTTGAGGCAATAAGTTACGAGCCGGTGTTACATTTTTCAATTGTGAACTTAGATGTTTTCAAGCATTTCGGAGATATTTGCGGGCATAACTAAATCGATATAGAATCTTTCAATTTTGAACTTGTACCCTCTGAAGCGGATGACTGCGGCTCGACATAACATCTTTCAATCACAAAACTTATATTCTTTAAGGTACCTCTGAAGTGAATCGCTGCTAGTACGCCTAAGCCCATGCAGCGTCTGCATGCTATAAATCGAATGAAATATTTTATATACCTTTCAAATCTGGTAGTGGTTATAAAGAGTAAGAAAAAAAAAAGAAAAATATTCTTATCGTATATATGCTTTTGTGCAAGCGATCTGTGTATGACATATTAACGTTTATAATCCACGCCACCATATACTATATGTACAATACGACATACGCTTAAGTGAAATTCATAAAAGGAGTGGAGCAAAAGGAAAATATGTAAAAACTGAATTTCTCCATTTAATGTTTCTGCTAAAAACTACTTCCTTTTGACCACAAAATAAAAGTCAGCAAGCAAATAAAAATACATCGTTTTTTTGTTCCTTTTTAGCTTTCAAGAAACTTAAGAATGAGTAAGAATTGTGAGAAAACAGAAAGAAAGACAAAAAAAGCAGGAAAAAAAGAAAACTAAGAAAAACGAAAATTTCCTACTTGGTGAATGGCTAAATATTGACTTGACAAAATAATTGAGGTTATGGCAGAAGGAAATTTTACATTTTATTAAATGTTATGAGAGAAGCACACGTACGTATAAACATTCGTTATGAAAAAATATCCTCAGTCTTATATTTGATATGAAAGTTCACATATCTTTACATATTAGTGTGTAGTACACTATAAATATATATATATACATATATACATATGTATATATATGTATATATACACACATACAAACACATATATAAAACCAAGGAAATGGTAAAAACGTTAAAATCGAATCAGTACGGAAGTGAACTTATCAAAAACGTTTTTATAATAAAAATATTCGCAAAAGGGAAGTTTATAACAACTAAAATATATATCTTTTTATGACGTAAAAATTTGTACATATGTATGCATATACGGGCAAATATATATTTAGGAGAGTTAATAAAATGATAAAGTTTTTTAATATATTTCTAGGCACACAGACGGATACTTATATACATTTTTATAACTGAATAAGATTTTTTAAATTCAGGCTTAGAAATCATATCTTAATTATATAAATTTAAAAATAATTTTGAATTCTAAAAATTCTTAAATTTTTTTTAAATTTTCTCTTAAACGTCTTGAATGTTCTGTAAAAAAGAGATTTATTTATAGTCTTAAGCTGAATATAGAATTTAGATTTCGAAAATTTTTTCTTTTCCCAAATTTTGAGAAATCATAAATAAATTCTTGTTATTAATTTTGAACAAATTTAAAATTTGCTTTAAAAAAATTTGTTTTTTCACTTTTATTTTTACTACGTTGTTTTGTATCCTTTTTTTGTTGTTGTTCTCAGAAAAATTTTCCTCCATTTCCTTGTCAAGCTACACTGTGTAGTATTGAAGTAGTATTTGAAATGCTCTAAGTAAGTTTATTAACATAACCTTTAGCCACTCCTGTTGCCATGTAGTGAAAGGTTGCCTTCAATCGAGCCACTAAATTATTAACAAATTGTTGTTAAAAGTTTTTTTTTTTTTTTTGTTTTTAAAAGGTTTCATTTTCAAGCAAATTTTCAGTTTTATTTTTTAAATAAGAGGGGATGTAATATTTAAGACTTTCCTCTCAATTTAAGAGCTTATTTTAAATTCACAGAAGAAAAAAATTAAAAAAACTAAATAAGATGAAGAGGTTTAATTACAAGTATAAACAGGGTGATCCACTAAGTTAAACTTCAATTTTTCAGTTTTTATAAGCTTTTATTTAACTTGCTTTCCTGTCGGCGGGGCAGCACTTTTTTTTTTTTTAAGTCGAAATTTGAGGCATTTCCGATTGTCTGTGATTCTTTCTTTCTCTAAATAATTGAACTCAATTAACCCAGAGGAATTTAGTATTATTAGAGTATTTTATTGGCTTTCGAAGCTAATCAATCGAAAGTGTTATATAAAAAAAAAAAGAATAAAAAATAAAGTTACGATTTTCTCAATCAGTTTTGATCACTATGGCTATTTCAGAACTGATTGAAAGAGATCAATTCACTTTGCAGTTTCTCTTTAGAGCCTATGGCAAGAGGCTACGTAGTTACAAATGGACGGGGCAAATCTGTTGTCTTCTTTCGAAGAAGATCTAAAAGGTTTGCCTTAAACCCATTTTTGATCAAGCGGCTACTCTCTTGCTCGTAGCTTTCTTAACGATCAGAAATACGTACAGAGATTAACATTGAGCTATGTAGTGCCTTACATACATTCTTTAGATGTATTTGTTAAAAGAATATGAGACATATATATAAGAAACATTGTTCTTGTGTTCCTTAATTGAAAAAGCAGAGTTTTTGGAAATAGTATTCAGATTATGGAGAAAAGAAAGCTTTCTTTTCCCAAGTTTTTATTTTTTTTTAATTTATACTTAAATCGTATGGTTTGTAGTGCATTTCAAATGCACAGATTCTATTAAAAATACACAATTATTGAATTTAGTCGCCAAATTAATTTAAATTATTCTTTGTTTTATTCAAGTTCACAAAAAAGTTCAAACACATTATGCGAAATGCAGTCAGTAATGAAAAAAAAAATTCTTTTACTTTATTCCTATTATTAAAATGTTTTATACACATGTTTGAATTTTATTTCATTTTTTTTTAAATAACATGTGGTTTTTTTTTTTGGTTGAATATTTCCAGGAAATATTCTATACTTCATCATCAATCAACTTTCTTGAGTTTTTTATATAATTAAACAATCCACACATGGCTACCTAAAAAAAAAAAACAAAGAAAAAATAATAAAAGTAAAACGCTGCGTAATTTGTGTGTCTAATTATTGTTTATCTTATTTCACAGAAGACTAATGGAAAAAAATTGATTTTTTCAATTGGTTATAAAATGAAATAAAAACCATCGAAAAAGCTCTTTTGCGCTAAGATGATAAACGAATTTTGAACACCTTCCACTAATGATAGACAAGTGAAAATTTTATTGCATTGATCTAATGCTGATCTAATATAAAAAATTTCCATTGAATTGATTGATTTTAAAAAGTTGCTTAAAAAACTTTTCCGATATATATTTCATCATACAGTCGGACAAGGCCATAGCAAAATCGAAATTTCGGTCTTTCTAAAAGTTGTTTTAATTCTTCTTAACTGTGGAAATCGCTTTTGAAAGTTAATCTATGCATTACTTTCATTATACTTTCATTTTTTTTCTTCTTTTTATCCAAGTCTTTTAAATAGATGAATAAAAATGACTTGAACTTGCTGATAATCCTATCCTGATGAAAACAAAATATACTTGTGTGGATAAGCAGTAAAGAGATTGTATTTTTTAAAAGTACCCGCGCTATGATATCGATGTGCATATTTGCTTGGTAGGATGGAATGACTGCAGCATTTTCTCTTTTGTTTTAACCATATTGTTGTTCCCTTTTTTTTTTGTTTTGGTTCACCTTTAGGACGATAATCACTAGATTGTTGAGCTGTTTCTGGGCCATGAACATAAATTCAAGTTTCGTCATCAGTAATAATACATTTTAGATTTGTATCACTCATTGAAAGCATTTCTTTTGACTTTTCAAGACGACGCTGTTTTTCAACTAAATTGAAAACTTTTGGAGAAGAACGAGAAGACACGCAAGACAAGCCCAAAGCATCCTTCAATCCTTTGTATTGATCCTTTTCATATACCAGCAATATACACAAAGTCTCCTTGAGTAGCTGAGATTCATGAACTTCGTGAACGACTTGTGAATAACTTATGATCTTGATAAACACTTATTAGAACATGAAATTAAATATTTTTGACAAAAACTTGATGCAAATTTTTTATTCAACATGTTTCTCCGTTCTAAAAATTGCTGACCACAAAATTCTTTAACTAACAAAAAACACAAAAAAAAAGAAGAAAAAAAAAAAAAAGAAAAAACCTTATTAATTTTACTAACCCAACAGGGCATCTAACTCGAAATTTATGTCAGTTGTTCACAACAGTCATACCAATATACTAAAAAAAAAAATACACATCGATATCATAGCGTAGGTATTAAACAAAAAATTCAGTCTCATTACTTTTTATCCACAGTAGTACTTCTCTGTGTTGAGTATTATAAGTAGATATTGCTTGATATTTGGCGGTTGATGATCCTATTATCTTTCATCCAAACTAAGTGATTATGTTTTATCTAAATTATACAAGAGAAAAAAGCCAAACATTAAAGAAGAAAAAAATTATATAGCAACAGTCATAAGATCTGGTGATGATATAAACTTATGTAATCATCAAAAATCAAGTTTTTTCCAGGCTGTTCAACTGCATTAATATTATAAGTTTTTGTTTATTATAGTTATTGCGAGATGAGAAAAATTCAAATTTTGTGGCTTCATAAGCAACATTTATAAAAGTGAATCACACGTAATGCACATAAAATCTGTTCATCTAACTGTTTATTCTTTTATTTTATGAGTTCTTTTTTTTACGAATTGTTTTGTTTTTTGTCTGCCGCCGATGAAGTTTAATATTTAAGAAATTTGTATTTATTTGAGCTAAGCGTTTGCACTTTGAATAATAATAATTTCAAACTTGATGGACAATGGTATATTGGCATGCTAGATGAATGTGCAAAATTTAGGTAGAATGAGGCGTTTCCTGGAACCTTCTATCATTCTTACACAAAGTAAATCTTTGTATGGTAGCAAGATCTTTTAGTTGTAGTATATCGTAATGGAAATTTATACTTGTCAGCCATTTGACATACAATTGACTTTGTCAAACTTAGATTATGTTGGGGATTCGGCATTCCCATAAAGGTCTATTCTCTTGTATTTAATGACGAAATATCACGTAATGTGATACTTGGTATTTAAAGGTCAGCCTTTTCACTTGTTATTACATCTACTATGGAAAGATTGTAGAAATACTTATTACGTCAAAACCTCTGCTACACCTAGAACGAAATCTTTAGAGACCCTATAAAATTTATATATTCTTGATCAGTATCAAATTTTGAATTGATCTATCTACACCTGTTAATATGAACTTCTTTGTTAGGTTGATTTAATTACCATTAATATCTCGCAGAGATTTTATGTCATTCACTTAATTATACTCTCTGTTATATGAAATTCACGTAAATGATTTTTCTGTTTTTGTACGGATTTAGGCTCACCTATAGAATATGTTTACGTGGACTAATCAGCAGAAAAACGGATTATTTTGCTTTCGAAAGCAGAAGTGTTCTCGGTTGTACGCTGTATTGAGTTCCAGTCAGTCTTAACCTGACAAATCCTAACATTTTCTGTTAAAGAGTTGCGTGGAAAATTTTAACAGAAATGACAACAGCTTCCACTTTTTAGTTTGATTCTCCTTCGGAAACAAACATCGAATTTAACATGATTTGGTCGTTATAACTGCTGTCAGACATTGTCAAATAAGTTCTCTATTTTATAATTAATATTATTAAATATATAAAATTAGTACTAAAAATAAAGAAATCAAAGTCGTAGTAAAAAAAAAATTAAATATCCCACCAACTTATTGAGTGACGTGACATATATATATATCTAAAATGTGTCTTAGTAATAGCGCACTTTAAATCTTGTGATATTTCTTTTTTGCAAGTAACAACTCTGAAATTTGATAGCTGTCTGGTATGATCGTTCCGTTTATTAAAACTGGAGCGCAAAAGAAGAACGCGTTATAAATATAAAAAAACCATTACAAAAATGAAGAAAGTTAGACTGAGATCGAATAGTGGTAAAGAAATTTGAAGAAGTGGGATCAACTGTAGACAGTAAGTATCCTTTGCGCCGAGGTACCGGACGATCTCTTGGAAACGTTGCTACTGTAAAGGAGAGTATTTGCCGAAAACCCTAAAATGTCAACTCAGCATCGCTCTTAACAATTTTAAATTTCACGAAGCACTACGAATTTTGATGAAAGACCCTCACCTTTACCTATAAAAATATCACAGCTCACTCAAAAAATATGTGTTTTTAATGCACTCTTATTGAGACATCCTTTATATCAAGTATAAATTCGTAGGATTATTACTTTTTTTTTCATCGATCTGGTGGATTCGTAACAAGGTGGATTGTCTCGGTGTTATAAGCTGCAATGTACTATTATGTACTGTTACGTACTATTGCTCCTTTGTTCTTTTCCGATACGATAGTTGGTTCTATACATATAAAAACTTTACTCTAATATTGATTAGATACATAGTGTAAATAAATAGTGCAAATAGAGGCTGCGTATAACAACTTGTTGTATCCTTTTTGAAAGCCTAGATCCTCGATTGTTTCTCTCGACAAATCAAAAAATATATATTTTAATTAAATTAAAATTTGTCAAAAACAATTGGATTGGAGTGCTCAGAATTAGCTTCAAGTCGAGAATTTCATATATTTACTTAAAGTGAAAGGTTCAAGGTTTAATCCAAGGCCAAAACAGTTCGATTGTTTAATTTAGTTGTTGCTTAGAATAAAATATTTTTTTTAATGAGTTCATAAAAATTATTTTTAATTATGCTTACTTCTGAAAGGTCGTAGTAAAACCAAGCTTCTGTGTTGGCATTTCAAGGATGATTGAAATAATTTTAATGTGATTAATAAATAAAAAACAATTTTTTTTTTCATTAAGACAGTTAAGTACGATTATATTGTAGCAATAAATTGCTTTATCGCTTCGGAAACGTTTAAAGACATGATACCCTGTTGCACAATCACGCTTTTTGTTTTTTTTTTTTTTTTTAATCTCGACTGCAGTGAATGTGTATACATTTCATAAATGTGTACAAATACAATCGTACAGAAATACAAGATATTACAGATATGTTTACAACATAAAACTTACAAAAAGCTTACGTCTCAGATTGTTTATATAAGACTTTATCTCTATCATTTCGAATACTTACTAATTTCAACAATTCTAAAGACCTTGAAGTGAAGTTTATTTTTACTTTCCAGCCAGCCTGCTTATGCAACCAGCCAGGTAACCTAATAGTACAGACACATGTATGTAGAAACTCTTAAAAACCTTAAGTTGATATTCATAGAGCTTATGTATGTTCGGTGCAGTTGGTAGAGACTTTCTTTTACATTTTCTGAACAGCCAGCTATAACAAAAGAAATTTTACTCGAGCGCTTTATATAGCCGGTTTTAACTATTTATAGTCATATATAGCTTTTTTTTCATTTTTTTTCTTGCTCTTACGGCGTTAAGCACCGTCTTAACACCTTGAAATTAAACAGGTTTTCCACCACAATTGTAATATAAAGTTATTGCTTCTGTTTGCTATCTTTCTTGCCGCTCTGGGTTAACTGTCTTCTTGTTAATATTTTCAAGTTCACGGTAAAAGACATCAATGCCAAACAGCTAAGCATAATAAATGTATGCACACATATCTGTAAACATATAGATAAATTTCAAACAAATTAGTATGTTAGCAATTAATTATGTTTTGTTGTTTTCTTCTTAAACATTCGTAAAAATAACTTTCTTATGTACAGAAAGAAGCTTTTAATCGAAGATCGAACTAACACACAACTTTGGTTCTAGGGAAAAAAATACATATGTATCGAACTTTATGCATCTATTCTCTCTCAAAATCTCTATTGCCCTTTTTTATAGCCTGCATCAGATGCATCCGTTTATGCAGATGTCGTTAACACGCAGAAGAGACTACAGTACTTTTTATTATACTGAACAACTTGTCTGGACTTTTCTGAATCATTTTAATATTGTCTGCCCGTCCGCTTGTCCGCCTATAGTTTTTTCTTTTTTGTTTATATGGGAAAGCATCGAAAACCATCAGCTCGGGACTTTAACCCACTAAAAACCACCAAGACTGCTAATCTCTAACCTTAGGCCTTCTGGTGAGTTCTGCGCCCGTGCTGTTTATATTGCTTCTTTAGCCTGGAGGTCAACCGGTGTCATATGTTCAATACCGTATCATCGGCAATGGCGCGAAATGCTGCAATTATTCTCAATGTGCAGAGCTGGTAGGCTGCTATGATACCTCTTTTATATGAAGGGATGTTCAGCCCTTTATATCATATGATTGATCTCTATAAGTTTATAGAACTAGCCACGCTGGTGATTAGGTGTCTCCGGCTTTGATAAGCGCCCCTTTGAATGATAATCAATAGTCTGGCTCTGCGATGTCTGTCCACGTGTTCGTGTGCTCAATCTGCAAATGTCAATTTTTGTGATTTTTGGACGAAATTTGTAGTGCTGCCTTGTTTTGGCCGCAGGAATAAACACTATTGGAAATGAAATCGGTTGAATCATTTTTAGGACTATTGTCCGTCCCTTAACGCCTTACATGAAAAAGGGTTTCGTTTAAAAAAAAAAAATTATAATTTTCAATATTTTACTAATATCATTTTGCCATATAAAATAAATGCCAAAAATTTGAATCGAGCGGGACTGTTCTTATGCGAAGAACGTCACTACATGCTCAAGAGAGGGCTCATTTTTATACCCTTCGCCAAAGGTGGAGGCATACTTTATGTTGTCATTTGGTTTATAACTCGCAGAAGGAAACTTTGGAGTCCCCTTAGGTGTGTTCTTGATCAGCATCATATTTAGAATCGACCGTCTGACCGTCTGTGCAATGTGTGCGGTAAACATTCTTCTGGTCGGAAAAATGTAGACATCGGCTTCAAATTTTCTAGGAAATTTCGGAAATTTTTTCACATACCTTGCTATTGAAAATGGGCCAAATCTGTCAGAGGCCACGCCTACAGTATGTGCTAAAAGCACGTCTATTTTCAGATTGATTTGCTCTAAAAAAAATTTAAAAAATCTGCCACGCCTACCTATTAAAATTGACTTTCCCCCCCTTTATTTGAGATAAAGGTGATGGGTATAAAAGATTTGACAACAATTAACCCCAGTAAATTTAGCCCACGTAGATCTATTTTTTGGGACCCATCACATATAAGAGTTATCATCGAAAGGTGCCGTTAAACTGTATTTGTCTTTCCATTGGTAACCAATACCCGAAAATAGATCAATACTTATAGGTAAGCAGATATCCAAGATTAGTCTCAAAGATGTTTGCAGTTAATTATAAGTATTAATACAATTTAAACTTCAATCATTTCGTATACGATGAAAAGTTTATCTTGAACTGAGACAATTAATTTTCAATTGTTCATAAGCGATTATTAACTCATTACACACACTTAAGTTATTTATGCCTACAAATTTGTTTATTTGTTTAATTTTATAAACAGAACATTGTTGTTCTTTTTTATGATATTATGTATATACACATACAAGCACATATTTTTTCTTTATATCTATTATATCTTCGGTCTAACATTGAATTTGATGGCCTTGAACTGACTGTGACTGAAGTTATTGTTTTCAATTTATATGTGAATAAGATCTGTTGTGATTTTTATGCAATTAAATGCAACAACTGGTTGCTATCGTGCATCTTAGTTTATTTATTATTCATTTACTCTTACACAACACTTTATAGAATTCATTATCATCTTGACTAAGGTTGTTTGATATCTGTTGTCAAAAAGCTCTGATGTCTGTAAATAACGTGAAAGAAAAATATTTAAAAAAAAATATGAACTTGAAGACAGGTTTTAAGTTAACATTTTTTTTTTTAAATAATGTTTATTTCATTTGTTTCAATATTGTTCTTGGCCCTGAATAAGTCTATTTATATATATTCTCAGTTACTTACTAAGCTCAAACAGGTTTAAGAAAAATATTTTCAACAATTAATGAAAATACTTTTATATATAAATGAGATGAATTGAATGACATTTTCTTAGTCAATTAAAAATAGTGAAATAAAAAATAAATATATGAACAAATAATTATGCTTGTTTGCATACAATCTCGTCTACTGTTTGTATATTATATTATTCGTTATAAACACCATGATGTGGTGCCACGACAAGAAAAGGAAATAATTTATTTTAATTTTCTTTTTTTTTTTTGTTCACAAGAATTTCATTCTCGTTTGAGCGTTTCGGCCCATTGCAAATTAGAGCAGAAAGAAAACCCTTCATGCGCTTTAAGTATTTCTTTATATAATGAAAATTTAATAATCTCTATGTACCTTTCAAATAGAGGTATTGCTCTACGATCCTTTGGTTGTACAAAAAATCGGAAAGGAACTAAGAAATATTTTTTTAGTAAAGGATGAACAAGCTATTAATTTAATTTAATTAATTTTGAGCATACCATTTTTGCTAATATAGGCCGATCGGCATCGGGATCAATTTCGTTTTCCTTTTTTTAATTAATCGTTAAAAAAATTTAAGCCATATATCAGATCGGATAGACCGTTATGTTTTCCCAAATGCCCGTAACCCGTTACTTGTCGGTCGCTACGGAGTGGGATAATGCTCTAAAGGTTCTCTCTCCCCAGAATAAGGCATACGTTTCCTTCCGTCTTTCCCACTTTTCCGTTTGAGCGACTGAAATATTTAGTACTACGATGATTTTTTGGAACCACGCGTCACGAACGTTTCTGGAAGATTTGTTCTGATCTGTCAAACGGAGTCTGATTTCCGTGGACTCGTGACGCTCGTGGTACCAGAGATTATGGGATAGGCTTATTTTGTTGCATACAGTTACGCTTCGATTCTCCATATTATCCCGACAAAGAGTCTTTCTTGACTTTCCCCATAGAAGCGTCAAAATGTGTATGTATATGTGGGCTGTTATATTCTACAGGCCTGTCACTATTTTTCTAGTCCATAGATTTCCATGTAGAGCAATTACAGAGAAGACAAGGAAAGAATGTGCTCTGTACCTGCAGCGCGAGGATAGTCAAAAAAAAATGGGAAGAAATCGCAAGGAAGTGGCCGTAGCCTGGGAGCTGCATGCCGCGTTGTAAGAGTTATTGCCTTACAAGAAACTCCACACAGTATATGCTCATTAAATATCTGCGTCTCCTCGCTTATAATTTTCAATCGACATAAGAACTGAAGTCCAGTAACCATGCAAAGGGAAGAGAGTTTGCTGAATGGATTATTGAACATCGACAAGTGGATGCTGATTTTTCGAGCAAAATCATCCTAAGCGTTGAAAATCATCTTCATATCGACGACTCCGTAAATCATCAAAATAGCCGAAAGGAAAACGATTATGAAAAATTTTGATGAAAAATTGAGTATTTGCCAGTATAGCCGTGGAAGTCATTTACCAAATGGTCTATTCCATACACAATCCTATTTTATGCTCCTCAATAATTTAACAAAAAAAAAAAAACAATAAAAAAATAAATCTGATTTCTGTTTAATTGAAATCTTGCAGAAATTTTGAAAAATCCTATATATAGAATGTACGTTAACTCTAACTGTAATAGAATTTATTTTATAGTTCAGGTTGTTGTAGTCAGATAAATTCTTTATGAAATCAATTTTCGGTTCTTCCATTTAATTTTCATGAAGACCCACCGTATGCACGAACATGGCCATTTCATTAGTGAATATCATCTTTACGAGCAAACTACGTAATAAAGTTTTTAATGCTCTTTCAAGGACATATGACATGACAAATTTAATATACCTCTGGTTACTGTTGGTTACTTATAAAAAGATCTTAATGTAAACAAATATAAAACGACAAAAAAAAAAAAAGAAAAAGAAAATGCTTTCATGGGTACGTTAGATGCAAGGCGTTAAGCGTAAATAAACGATGCCAGACAGATATATTGAAAAATCTTAAATAATACCGAAGGAGGAATGAAACGACTGAATATATTGTCTCTCCATTTGTATCAAACTACTACTATGCACATATGAGCTAAAATACGTAATAATATTTATATTATGTGTGTTATCTATCATGAGACGATTTTACTTTTTAACTATAAATCGAAAGAACAAAAAAAAACATAAAGCAAACAACAAAAAAGAACAATAATACCGACGGCAACAGGCAACATGTTTGATCCACTTGGCAGAGTGTTTTGTATTTTGTATGTATGTGCGTGCGTGCGCGTATGTGTGTATTTCTGTTTGTGTGTGTGTATGTGTGTGTGTGTGTTTGTCTTTTCTGTTTATGTACATTGAAATATGTTTTGTTTTACATTTTTTTTTTTTATTTATTTAAAATATGCGGAGAAATGTTGAAATATTGTTGTTGTTAGCAAATTTTCTTAAATGTTTATCTGTATATGAGTCCGTGTATAATAGCTTGTCTGTACTAATATCGCCCGATGCAAATTTTGCTTAATGTTTCTAAATGTATATTTTAGGTCGTTGTCTATGCCTCGGCAATTTCTTTTCTATTTTTTTTTTCATTTCGTGTTGCTATCTATCCATCTTTTTCATGTAAAAATAATGTTTCTTTTAAATTATATTTTCTTATACATTTTCTTAATATTATATTTACTGATAGCTACTGTATATGAGCAGAGATGATGCATACATCAACATAGATTGGTCTGCAATGTTGTAAATGTTAGTGCGTAAACATGTTCAACGGTACAAAAAGAGATATTTCGGTATTATAATAAGAAAATATGATGAGAAAATATTGTTTTAATGTTGATAATGAAAAATGTCTCGTTTGCATAAGACATTTTCATAGATATTAGCCAGTTTGTTTTAAATCGTGTTTAAGCATTTTTTTATGGTTAACTAAGGAACATACATTCCCTATTTTTTTTTGTTTTTTATCATTAAAACTATTTGTTTCGATAACGAAAAGTAGTCAAACTTCCCAAATATGCTTAGAGGTTGTTTGTCATAATAAAACTTTGTCACGTTTGTCTAAAAAAAAAACATTTGCAATTACATTAAGTAAACCAAAGAGAAAAAAAACTAATAAACCTTTGGGAAATAAAAATTCATATATTGATGTCATTTATTTAATTGATATTAATTTATACGTACGCTCATCGCTTTACAAAGATAGGGTGAGATAGAGTGTTTCAAGATTTAAGCAAGAATTTGCCGCCATTTGTGCGGTAAAAAAAAACAGTTTGACAGCTGACGGTGTCAGGTAGTTAGGGTAGTGAAAACAGAGTAATAAACGAGAGAGCAACGCATTTTGACTGTTGAATAATATTTCAAAAATAATGAAGGCTTAGCGCAAATGTCATGTAAAATAATGATCGGAATGTTGACCGTTAGTGGTGCTCGGTATCGAGCTATGATAATGCACTTCATTCTAACTAACTAAATTGGTTGATACTGATGTGAACGACGTGTGGCTTCAACAACACGTAGTAAAATGCCACATATTCCGTGAGTTCAATTCAATTACTCTCTCGTTTTGGTGAACAGAATCAGTCCCTTGTGCGTCTGTACGCGCCTGCAAAACCGTGGAAGCTATTTGCTATTCCACACGTCCTATATACATTATTAATCAATAAAAAAAAATCCGATTAAAAAAAGGTAGCTCTGCTGTTTTTATTTAATTCAAATCTTGGGCATATTTTAGAGCACCCTAGACATAGTACAATAAATTAATTTATTCCGTGTTAGTTTTAATTTTATGTCTTTATAATACGTGCTTGCATGTATTTTGCTCAGTCACATCTGTTGGTGAAAATGATTAGGTAATGCGAACTATCAATGTATGTAAAGGTTAAACTTGAAGATTTTGACCTTTATCTATATAAAATAAAACTCTTCCATTTAGTATTATTAAGTTGTTCAGTGCATACTGTTGCCAATCATGGGACGCTCAAAATGGCATTTTTGACACTCATTACTTTTGTTGTTTGATTTAAAGAAATCTGCCCCCCGAAAATCAAATGCATTTAAAAGTTAATGGCGATGCTGCTTCATCATATCCCAATTGTCGATGTTGGTTTCAACGCTTTAAAAAGATGATGATGACGTGAATGACAAAGAACGGCCTGGAGGGATAAAAAGTTTGGAAAGAATGAATTTCGTGGCTTATTGGACGATAATCCAGTTCAAACTCTCGAAGAAATTTCGAACAGTTTAGTAGTTGATAAATCAACTCTGTCGAAGCGTGTACGTGTAATGCGAAAGATCTGAGAGCAGGGAAAATATTTACCAAACGAATTGACTGAAGATGCCATTTCGAACCATTTCAACATCGCAATTTCATTGCTTGCCAGCAAAAAAATAAAGTGTGTTCTGTGGCGTATTGCGACTGACGGTGAAAAGTGGATGGGAACATTCATGGTCACAAACTTTTGTTGTGCATACGTTGGGATCAGAAGGATGCGGCGTATTACGAACTGCTAGAAACGAAGGAAACTACCGTTGCAGATGTCTACCGCCGTCAGTTGAGAAAATTGAATCATGTGTTGCTGCAAAAAAGACTGGCAATGATGGTTAACAGTGATCCTCTTGCATGACAATGCTCGGCCAGACGTTACAATAGTTGTCAAGGATACATTGTTGCAGCTCGAATTAGAAGTTCTGCCGCACCCAGCGTACTCACCAAAGTTAGGGCCTTCTGATTACCATTTGTTCAGATCGATACAGAATGGCTTGGCTGGCACACGGTTTCGAAATGCTGAAGAAGTGCGAAAATCAGTCGATGATTGGATCGCTGGCAAACCAAAATCGCTTAATCGACACAGCATCGTCACTTTGCCAGAAAGATAGGAAAATGTTGTAAAAAAGGATGAAAAATATTTTGATTGATATACATTATACAAATTTTTCCAAGTGAAGAACTGATCAGAATTAAAGCAAGCACCTACTATCTTTATTTAGACATCCGTCTATTGATAAACACATAAGCGAATTTTTTTAATTTTCCTTTACCTATAGAAATCCATTTGTTAGAAATGTTCTCTTTTGTTTGTTTGTTTGTGTGTGTGGGTGTGAAAGAATTCATTCCTAACATAGCGTTACATAATAATATATTTTATTAGATGCTTAGCTTATTATCGCTTGCCAAAAAGTACATGTATTATGCAACAGGATCCGGAAGTTCCTCTTTTCTGTTGGAAATCAAACAAAGCATGTTCTTTCAATTTTATTTGGATAACATATAGAACTCATTGTCAAATTCTTTTATGAATAAAACACATCAGTTTCAAGCGCATTTGCTATATCCATCATTTCAATATATTATATGAATATAATAAGATATCATCGTAGTGGCAGGTATGTCAGATGACGGTCAAAGGTAATTTTAATACTATACTAACGTTTCAAATGGATGTTGGAAACGTTTGCACCAAATTCTAGATCGTTATCTGCTATGGATACCTGTTGTGAATACCTCCAGCTTGGAAGTTTTAGTGATTATTCTAGTTTCCAAGAACTACAAAAGGAAAGTTCACTTCATTAATGAAATATAAATCGCATAAGGCATTTGATGAGAATTATGACGAGTAATACTGTGAATAAAATGGTTGACTGGTATCTACTGATATCGGAAAAGTGACAGTAAGCGTCATTCCTGAGCCGTATGGAGCTTATCTGGAAGTAGCTCTGATGCAAAGTCTTACCCAAAAGCTTTACTATCTGGTAACACGGATGTCTGGAACTACTGGAGAAATTTTCTACTTTAGCCTGATATTAGAGAATGGTTCTTCGGGGCTTTTCATTTTGGCTATGGTTGGCCGAAATCGCAGGTAGAACTATTTTTCGGCATACTTCGTTCTGCCCGTAGACCATGTCCATATCACGTGCTTCTACCTTGTGTTCAGAAACGAAGCATCTTCACCCTTTGTATCATTAGATATCGTGGGGTGAAGCCTTCTCGGCAGTTATCAAGTAGACACCTCTAAGCTATGTATGAAAAGCGGTATTTGCCAGGTTCGTCAAGACCATTAATAACAACATTAATATCTTCGAAGTTGTGAATGCAATGAGTATATATAATTTCGCCAGCCGATAATATCGTTGAGTCATAGAAATTTGTTTTCTGAAATTTTTTTGAATTGAGATAGTCTAAGTTCTTGCACAATTTATAAATTTTGGCAGCAGGAAGCTCCACACTTCTGAAATATTCGACAACCAGTAATAACGCAAATATTGCATATGACTGCCAGTGTTACAAACTAGTGATATAAAGTAAAAAAATAAAAAAACAAATCAAAATCTTATAGTTTGGTAAGGCCGGCCTTATATACCCTAAACCACCTCGCCAATGACTCGCAACGACCTTCTTAAACAAGAACGTCTACTTATTTAGTAATCAAAGATGAAATTTTGTGACGGTTTTATAAATATTTCAGACCAATAAAATCTGGTAAGAGAAAATTTAATGTCAAACGATATTTTTCGAAGAAAATTTCGAAGCAAGGACTTAAGAAAAAGCCGAAACCTCTCGAATTTTCGAAATATCGAATTGAACTCATTTACCTGGGATGGAAAAAAACAATTACACAGCATTAAATTAATCAATTAAAACTGAAAAATACTTTGTTAAACGCGAGACGGCTGGTCGCGATCATTCCAATACTTTATAGTGGGAACTTTTGCACCAACATTTCGTTCAATATCTCTTATATTTAAGCAGACAAATTCTATGCTTGCGCTGGCACTTTAAACGGTTTCGTTCAATATTTACGATAATTCTTATCTGAATATGGAGCGCGATTTGGGTAAATAATACCCGCCACACGCACGCTGACGTGTGCGGGGCTTAATACATTTCTAGCCCTTAACTAAGGATATGATCACCAACTTTTTATTTTCTGTCACAATTTTTACGTGAACTTTCCAGTAACAGAGAAGCCACAGACGGACAGAGTAAATTGAATCATAATCTTTCGTTTTGTACGGTATGGATTGCGAAATTTGAAATCTAATATATTTCCACAGGTCGGTGATTAGTGTAAAAGCTTTAAATTACGCTTATCTTGCCAACCAAAATTTCGGGGATGCAATCGCATGTTTCAGTCGACAAATAGAGGTTTATAGCAAATATATAAATTTTTTATGGGATATCTAACGAATATTTAAGTGCATAACAAACATTGGCAAATCTCACAAATCTTTAATGGTGATAAATAGAGGTAACGAATTCGTACTTTCATGGATTCACGAAAAAAGGCATAGATCGCGTATAGTTTGTGCTGATATTTCAAATTGTGTAAGAGGATGTTGAATAGCAAATGGATAGGGAGGAAAATGTAGGTCGCCTCATTTTTAACTTTTCTTCTCGTCGCTGTATATAAAAGCAATTAGAGGAATTTTTATCCATTCGTGATTTGCGTGACGATAGAAGAAAGCCTGCAAATTAATATAAATTTTTTTTTCATATACTTGTTTAATGCCACGCTATGTTGGAAAGCGTCGTATTTATTAATAAACATGTAATGAATTGTATTCAAATAGAAAATGTGGGGCGGATATAGAGAAACCAGCCTCAGGTAAATATATGACTTTTTCACTGAGAGTTCTATTTTGGTTCGTTGTTCTCCTGCAGTTAAGTCCTTGACCTTACGTGTATAATAAAAATGTACAAAATTCAATTCAGTGCACAAATATTAATTGGCATCAAATTTTTAGCTAAAAATATTTCAATGCAATGCAATAACCTCTCTTATGTATTTTTTAACGCAATTTTGACGTTTCTTTTTTTAGTTCAAAAACGTGTTTGTGCATCTATTTAAATTTTCCTATTGAGTTCTAGGACAACTATTCTACCACTAGATGTATATTTCGGATTCTCTGTAAAGTCTATTTGTATTGTTTATAAGTATCAGACTTTTTTATTGATATTTTCAAAATCGTAAAAAAAAATTATTTAGTAGATGTGCAAACAGATCCTTATCAGTTTTTCTATGAAGAAAAACAAAAAAAAAGCATTCGTTCTTTTGAAAAGAATGAAGAAAACTATTTTTATCTGTTTTGTCTTTTGAGCTTATACAGGGAGAACCAATTCTTTGCCTGTTGTTAGAAACCTTGCTAGAGCACACAGGATTCTGTTTTGGTTTAACGTGGATACCTGGGCTATTATGACGAACGATAGTCTCGGAGAGCACGATCATATCATAATAAATATAAAATTTATTTTATTTATCTATCAATACTTCAAACAGCCATTAAAAACTACTAGATAGAAACAGTTGTAAGTATGGCCTAATAGCAGCCAACTATCGAGAGGTGAAGTTCCCTTTAAAAGAGAAACACTCTCGCTAAAGCTTCCTTCTACAATTCTTAAGATACTTGTCGCATCAATAATTAAACCTTAAATTTTTCTTAGCCGTTAAGCTCGTCGAGGTGAGAATTTCAATACATTGACATTTTGCAAAGTTGTCGAAATTGCCTTCCTAGAAACATTGCCGTCTATCAATAGCGTTCGTCCTTGGTGCGAAACACGTATTGGTATCAAAATTTCGTCAAAAGTATGGTTCTCCTACAAACTTATTGAGTGACGTTTTAACTAGCAACAGGCAATAGGATGCAACTTTTAGCATTTTTAATGAAAATTGCTCCATCACAGTGATTTCACATATAAATTTCATATTTGTAAATATGCCCCACGCACGATGCTTCTAATCAATAACAAGCATTCACGGGTCGCAAATTTTAGTTTTTAACATTTGATGGCGAAAATGGTGTAGGCCTTGGCCAATGTTTTAATTTATTTATCATTATCATATTGATTCAATTGAAATAATCTATTTGATCTGCTTAATCTGAATGAGAATTTGCTTCTCCATTGATCGCCATGCAAGCTAGTAGCATAGACTTATTAATTCTGCTACTCTGGTTAAGCTTATATTGACACAAGGGATGATTTTGGTAGTTAAGTTGCTTAATAAAAATGTTAACACATAAATTTTGTGCGCTGAAATAATTATTAATGTATCTGAACTTTGGTTCTATGTTCTATTATCTTATTAGACTTGGGCATTATTATTTTAAGTATGAATTTCATAATTACCGGCGCATTTGAATGATGTTTTCATTCTATGTTATATATTGGATTCGCTTAATCTTATTGCATTTGCTTCGTTACGTAATTTGGAATATATCGCTCGCCCAGCTCCTACACATCTACAACAGTTTTGGAGAATTTTTCATCTAATTCTCACATGTCTTGCTGTGGGTGTTTTTCAAAAAAACTTATTCGGGTTATAATCAACTGCAAGTGTTTTTCTTTACTCTTCGTTTTTTTTTTCATTATTAATAAAATGTCTTCATTAACATGTTTGTTTGTTAAATATTTAGTTAAATTTTTTTTTTTTTAAATATAGTTTTGTTTTTATAATTTAAGGCAATTTTTCATTAAAAAGAATATCTCTTAAACTCTATAATATTTTTTCCGCAGTTGAATTTGTCGAGTGAATAAGTCAATAAATAAATAAATGAATAGATAATAAAAATATTATTATTGTATTAATACATCGAATAGGGAAAACGTGTTAATTTTGATATTTCCTATGTAACGACATAAATATAATTGGTTAATATAAGAAACCGAACTGAAATTTAAAACTATTCGTTTTTCCTTAACGGGTACTATTGGTGAAATAACTAGTTCCGACCAGTTAAGCTCAAAAAAAGCCGTACATATTCTCCTGACTGATATTAAAAATCAAAGCTAAGAATGGGGAGAATACTAAAAGAGAAAAAGGAGTCGAAAAATTCGTGGCTCGTACAGTATTCCTATCAATAATTGTAGATTTTAATTCTAAATTTTGGGCCGATAATCTTACTGGCTATTGCTCATCCTAAATGTAATCCTAAATGTAATAATGAGCGGGTTCCTTCTTGAGTTCCCCGCTCAATCCTATTAGTTGTGTCCAATAGAGAGTCCCAATAATAAAAATCCTCCTTCAATAGTAGCATAGCTCTCTGGTATAACACAGAAGGGTGTACAGTGCCTACCAATAAAATGGTGGGCTAGAGTTAGTTAAGTTAATAAGTCTAAAAAAATGTGACAAAAAGTTGTAACTTTGTGTGTTAATAGAATAAGAAAAATGGATTATGGAAAACTTTAATGAAAGATACATTTGGTTATTTCGCACTATTAAGCAGCCCTTAGACAACTCCATATGGATCTGAGAAATATAAGTCACAGTTTTTAATAGAGTCTTAGGAACAAATGAATAGTCTTGGAAGGAACAACTGGTAAGCCGAAAAGCGCACTCCAGAAAAGCTGTAACTTACCGGTATATAATTATCAGTGATAACTTATGACTTCATATTCAAAGATGAAACGAAATCGAAAACACATCATCAAAGCACGTCAAAAATCAAAATCATGCTGACCGTTTCTTCTGTTCATTCAAGTCTTGTTGACAAAGAATGTTTCAAATGAACGGTGATGAATATTATTTGGGTTTTCAATCTCATTTATATGAGTCAATGTGTAGCCTACGACCAGATTTATGACCTGATGTGGTTTCTGAGTGGTCTGACCGAAACCATTCTTTGTTTTTATTATAATAGATCTCATCAAATATTTCGAAGGCCATGAAAAAGAAACGTTTCAGAAACGTTGCCATAAGTACAATCAAAAGGGGGGAGATCCGAAAGACCAACACTAAATTTAATTGAATTAATAAATATCTTGTATGTCATTTCAAAATTCCCCTTTCTTTTTGAACATATTGTTCAACGATACCTGAAGTAATGCATGATTAAAGATTTGCCATAAAGCGACGAGATTTTTCTTATCGATTATTATACATATTTCGCTGTAATAAAAATAAACGTAAGGGATATTACAAAATTCGCTCTAAGCTGGTTATATATTATCTTGTTTGCTTTATAAATATGTTTGAATTCCGTAGTTTATTAATTTTTTTTGATTTACATAATATTTATATTTGAAAACATTTTATCAGATATTCGCACATTTTTAAATTAAACAACAAACAAAGGTGTGTTAAACAGAGTACACACAACTCATTTTAAATAAACATAATTCAAATCAAAATTAACTCCCACCGCATAAGAATCATGAAAATGTGTTTAATCGCTTCTCCTCACAAGTGATAGTAGCACATATATATATGACGTTTATTATCTAGAAGTGTGTGTGTGTGTGTGTGTGTGTGTGTGTGTGTGTGTGTGTGAGTGTATATATGAGTGCATGTATATGCCTCTGTATTATTTTTCTCGAAAGAAAAAAAGATTGTTTTTTAATAAACAAATGCATATGCATGTGCGACGTACGTAAATCCAAATGAATGCATCGACACAAACGCAGATGCTGGGTCTTTATTCTGGTGTAATATTTTTGTCTGTGACCACGTTTTTCTTTCATTCTTTTTTTTTGGCAATTTTTGTAAACAAATATTGTAATTAAAATGGCTTTGATCAGAAAAAATCAATTGAAATTCTGAATACTAATAATAATCTGTGTTAGTAGATGAAATTTGATGTAAAAAGTCATATAATGAGCGCAATAAAAACAAATGATTGAAAAGCAAACGGTTTCGTTAAAAGAGTACAAAAAAAATAAAGAAAAATTTAATTAAAAAAAAAAAAGTTCTATTCAAGAAAAAGAAAAATCCGAGTGTAACGGTAATATGCAATACCAACCAGGCTCATGGTATCTGCCATGGGGTGTGCCATTGCAAAAAATGTTAACCATGCAATTCCCTCAAGCGGGAACTCCGAATATGAACCCTTATGCACCGCCAAGTAGTCCGGCTCTTACGTGTCAAGTTCTATCAAATCAACACCAAAATACGGGAAATGTGCAAAACACCACCATACAAATGCAATCAGCAGCAGCGGCACATAATTATCAACATACCGCCGTTGCCGCATCGTTTCCCTGCGCCAATACCGGTGTTACTTTACATCATAATAACGGGCCTCCGCAAGCCGCTGGTACACCATTATCGGCCACTTTATTAAACAGTCATCCACACAGTATGCCGCATGTATTACAAAATTCGCATCAATTGTCAAATACTCATTCACAGCATCCACATCCTAATGCCTTAATATCGTCTTCGGCAGCGGCAGCTGCTGCTGCTGCCATGTTCACGCCGTTGTCTTTACGCACTTATCTGGCTTCTACGGCTGCTGTTGCAAATCCCCTGACCGCCATGACAACTACACCGGCCGGTGGTTTATCTGGTACATGCACACAATTGCTGCCACCGCCATCGCATCAACAGCCAAATCAAGCGAACACAACGAGCCCCCAATTAACTTGTGTACCGTCATCTACATCTCCACAAAACTCAACAATACCGGCTGCAATTAATTTGAATGTTGATGTTGTGGCAATGCGTCATCATGTTAACAATCTGAATGCCACAAATGGTATTTCAATACCTTCAATGTCAGTAAAGAAGGTAAGTAGTAAGTGAATGTATGCTTGCATCTTGCATCTTGTAAAGCGCCTCAGAAATGTTTCAAACAATTAAAGAGAACGTACAAGTTTTCATGTCTCAAATTGTACAACGGCATGCATGTATTTGTATACATATGTCTAATATATACATATATATATATATACAAATAAAGCCGGTTTTACTTATTCATTGCATCTGCAATCACAATAGGAATCTCTATTTTGAGATTTGTGAAATCAAATTCTAAATCAAAACCTTATTAGCATGAATTCGTGTAAAATTTCTTCTTTTCTTATTTGGTTCACTGAGATCAGATAAATAACTGTAAAATATTTCCCGTTTGATAACAAAGTTATCAATTAGAATCATGTCTTAGGTATTAAAATAAGTTCTTATCGATTTATATCAAGACAACGGTCGTGTTTTAGTACAGTTTGTCTCCGTCTACAACATTATGGTACTAACTAGTCACGGGCGTCAGTATACCTAACGCGCTAAATCGTCTCGCAAAGGACAGCTGAGTACATTTTTCAATGCAAATGGAAGCCCGGCATGAGAGCGACGTGGAGTCGTGGGTACAGAGGATTTCGTGATGATCGTGGTTATTGAAGTACCAGATAGGCCTCGCCTTAAACCCGAGAGGATCGTTTGGACCACATATATAATCTCTTATACCTGGTACTCCAGTTTTGGTGAAGGCCTTTTTAGTGGTGTAGGATTGTTCTATCTACTCGGGAGCGCAAGTTATCACAAATTATAGTTTCCTAAATCTAGATATTTCGTCTTATTGAGAGAGATATAAGTTGTAATCGATAGGTGTGGACGTCAATGCCCAAAAGAATTATCATCCATTGGTAGTTGATATATAATTTAAAAAAAAGCGTTCACATATCTTATCTTAAATTTTTATATATATTTTTATATATATATATATAACACGATTGAGAATTGTGTCTAACTAAAGTTATATCTAAGAGAAGGCTCAATATATTTTAAACATCTTAGTGTAGGTGATTTTCTTTCGCTTGCATGCATTATAATATATATATTATATATAAATTTATGAGTTTGTTAATAAGTAAATTAATTCAAGAATTCGCGTGTAATGAAACCCCCTTTCAAATTTATCACGAAAAAATTGAAATTTTATTTTATTTGAAAATAATTTATAATCAGAAAAATAGCTTTCCGCTCATTAGATTTCAAAAAATGTAGAATTTTTTTTATTGCAAATGTAAGTAAATACTTTTTTTTTTTTTGCTAAACTATGCGTCATTAACATGAATGTTTATATGAACGGATGTCTCCAGATAAAGTTCACAAAGAGACATGCATTGTACGCAAATGTATAAAATGATGATGAGATCAATTTTTATTTAATAATCGTTTATATAATGAGATGTTTTTAAGCCACCGCAAAATGCATACACACATACACATACACACCCAGGTTTGTTTATTTCAATACACATATTTAGAAACGCATACATAAGTTTGTATTAAGAACACAGCAAGCAAGTCTTTTCATTTGAATTTGAATAAGAGAAGAAAAAAAAAAGACAAACAAATAATCAACACAAACAAACTTGCGTTAGCACACCTGCAATTTATAAAGTAACAGCAAATCGTTATTACAGCTTGTATTTGTATTTTTTCTCATTATTATTATTTTTTCTGAACAAAAAAAAAAAACAAAAAAAAACCCTTTCCACACAAACAATAAATACGACAACCGAACACAAGGCAAAGCAATAAAGGTAAAGAGACGGCAGAAACCGCACAATACCTGTCAGTGTTTTTCCTACATATGCACTTGTATGCATGCCTACGTCTCTATGTAAATATGACGTATTGACGTCGTATTGACCTTGAGGTATAAAACCCACCATTACTTTGTTCGCTGTGCTTATATAATTTAATAGAGAAGAAGAACATTTTTTGTTGTTTTTTTTTTGTTTGTAAAACCTTTGTTAATTTTTTACTTACTTTTACATACTTATCAGTATGTAAAAAATAATTATGCTGCCGCTGATTTTCCTTAATAAAATGAACGGAAACATGCGGTTACTAAAGGTCGTCTTTAATTTGTGATTAAAGATATGAGCCAAAAAAGATTGTTGTTATTAAGTTAAGCAATTCTAGACGAATTTTATAGCAAACGGGCAAAACGGCCTTGATAGCCAAAGGTGTACAATATTTAATAGTAAATGAATTTACCTTAATTTTTTGTTTTTTTTTTTGTTTTTCGTAACACTGACACATTTAGCTAAATGTACTCAGATGTGAACAAAGGCTAGAGAGGATAGGATACCTTTATTATGATAAACATTAAAATTTGTGTGATAAACAATCCTATCACTGTCTCCTAAGGATAATTTTACAACAAAAGCTTACCAATGACGCGGAGATTATCATTACTGATATATATCCTAACATTCACTGATATATGCTATGATATAGTTCTGTAATTTGTAACAAGATTTCTAACGTTTTTATAGATTACGGCGGCAAATAAATAAAATGCCTAACGAGAGAAAACGGAGAAAAGCTTCTTTTAGTGTATACGTCGAGACAAACACACCTTCGAATGATTGTATTTCAAATTTAATTACTTTCGGTAAATTAGTTAATACTTGTTTAATAAACATAAAAACACAAAAACAACAACTTTTAGAGAAAGCTAATTTACTATTAATACTAATTATTAACACAATAAGTTGATTAAAGCATTGCAATCGAACTTGTCTTATATATACGATATTGTGCTTGGAATTAAAAAATGGTCCTGTTGGCAATCCATAGTTCGTAGGGTGGTTTAAATTAATAATTGAATTCTTAATATCATAACAAAAGTTATTAGTAAATATATAAAACAATCAAGAGAGCGGATGTAATACTCAAAACACGTTTAACATCATTAAAATTTAAGAAGAAAAATAAAATAGTGTAGCACCACTTAGAGATTAAAAAAGTAATTATACGTGTTGAAGTAAAAAACACCTTCGTTTCACTAAAACTAATTAATACTTTTTCTGTAAACCGGATTCATTAACGAAAAACCTCTTTTAATAAAAAATAAGAAATTTAGGTCTGACTCAAAGAATAATAAAACATAAAATTGTATAGAGTTCGCGAATAACAATAAGATTTTGCAAATTCCAAGTTCTAAATCTCGGTGTACTTCTCTAGATGCTTCATCTAATAACGCAATAATGTCAATAATATATCCAATAAATTCACGTAGGTTACGTCTTATGAGCTATGTCGTACATACCATGTTAAAACTAGAATCGCCTAACTGCCTGATGATATCTTCTTCATATTTCGTTTTTGGTACAACTCCTTCTCTTTCGAACTCTAAAAGAATTTATAGATTTATTATGAAAATGAAACTTCTCTTCAGATCTCTCTCTAAAAAAATCTTACTGTGTCCACTCTACATAATTAAATTTCTTTATACCCAACTATAAACGGTGGAAAAATTTAAAACAACTCAAAGATGAGGTGAATAGCTTCTTCTAGTATCCTAACAAAAAACAACCGCACCATTATGGCACTGTCTGCGTGTACATCAACAAAAACTATAAATACCTACTTAAATAAATTTATTATTTATGTTCGTATCATGCTCGGTGCAAATAAAATGTTTCTTCTTTTTTTTTAACGTATGTTAAACAGATGAATCTTTTAGTTTATTTGCAGATAGTCAGTCGGCTAACAACATATCAAAACAACATTTATAAAATATATTTATGTACATAGACACAATTAATTAACTGCGTAAATCGCTTTTCTCCAAACACAACATGAATAGATTTTGTATTCGCATTGATTAAATAAATTTACATAAACATACCTACACGCACACACACATACATACATACATACATACACCCATGCATATGCAAATTATCGTGAAAGACAATACTTACAAGATATGTTATGTACACATTTTCCGTTTTAAATTAATAAGTCATTTTATCTTTAACGTGTAATGCTATTGGGTTTTTCCTTTACTCAGCCGCAATCGATAGAAAGTTTATTAAATTTGTTACACTGTTTGCCATTTTTATTTGAAAATAGAAGTCATTGGTGTTATTTTCCAATTTTTAAATCTGATTAACTCGTCAACCGGACATTGCGAGGGGGGAGGGGGACAAATAAGTTCACAGCTTAATAGCAACTTTTTGTCTTTTGGTTTTTATGTCTCCAGCGATGAACTCTTACAATTTTTATATATGTAATCGAATTACATGCATCAACATTGTAGAGGCAAGAACATCGTTTATCAAATCAAAAAATCAAAAAAATTTTAAGACTTTTTCATTAGTAGCAGTTTCTTCTGGTCGACAACCTGAACCTCTGACAGTCATAAGTATCAAATTTCACGTTAATATTTTCAATACTTAATGCAACACGTTTGTTTAGTTCTATTAAAAAAAACACATTTTGCGAGTGAGATTTATCTATTTCATTTAAATGAAAGCATTGACTATTATTTTTCAAGTTATGAGTTTGAGGACGATCTGAGCTGAAGTTCTGGTGAGAAGCTCTCAAAAACCGGGCAGTGTGCAGTGTGAAAGGATGCCTAATCGAAACAAGAATTGTCCGCTCATAATTCTAGTCAACATTGTCGAATAACTTCATGACAGTGACTTATAACGCTCAATTAATATTTCATGCTTTAAGCCTGGCTCGGTTGAAGGAATTTAACATGCCCTGCGGGTCTTAATAACTAGTATATCAGACTCGGCAGGAAAGTTCTCTCTCTCCCTCTCTCTCTCTCTCTCTCTCCCTCTCTCTCTCTCTCTCTCTCCCTATCTCTCTCTCTCTCTCTCTGTCTTCTCTCTCCTCTCTCTCCCTCCCTGGATGTCGCTCCAAGGTAGATAATGACATGTTGTGGTTGACATTGGAGAGTAAACCACGCCTAACCACTGGGGCAATTGCAAAGGAGCTAGACATCCACCACATTCAACTACTGAGGAACGCATCCAATGTTTTAGATTCAAATGTTGCAATTAAAATACAACAGAACTTTCCAACCGACCTAACATATTCCAAAAGGAAGTTTGAAACCAATCGAACATTAAAATATTAGTCCCACATGATAAACTCTCACATCGAAGATGAAATTATTTAAACGCTTATTATCCTATTACATTATATTGTCTTCTCAGAAGTGTACTTTAAACTCCATATTTAAATAAATTCATTTGCATTCAACAAATCTAATTGTCGTTGCATAATTGTTATATTACAGTTTATTATTGTAATGAAGCTATAGCAGATGTCACATTGCATTAGTAAGTCGTTAATGTTTCCTTCTACTCAAGTCAAGCGAAAACAAATAAAGATAATAACCATGATTTGGAATTTATAAGGATATATAAGTAAAAACTTTCTTCATGCGAGAGCGATACCCTAAAAGCAATCGATCTAAAAAAAAAAACGCACTTAGGAAAAAGATTTTTAGTACTTAAAGTATTCTCCGGTTCATAGCGTTGTTGAATAACTTTGATAATTCAGTCTATTGTGAATTTCAAGCAGCAACTCTTCATTGATGGCAAATCTTTTAGAACCGAATAATTTTTCAAGTGTGGACACAGAATACCAAGAAATATGTGGGAGCTAAATTTGACGAAATGAATACACGAACAAAGAATGTATGAACTAATAGCTGAATGAAGTAATGCTTACTCAACACGCAGAAGAGCTTATGATAGACCCATCCTTTATCGATCGATTCAATACCATTTCTTGCAACGATTTCAGCTTGTCTGTCCGCCTGGACAAGTATCTTCACGTTAAAACTATAGATCGCTATATTTGAGATGTTTTGACGAAATTTGATACACTCACGTATTCTGGCCCAAAGGCGAGCATTATTGAAAATGGATTCGATTACTTTTGCGAGTATTCTCGTTAGATAAAAAAAAATCAGAGCGGTCAACGTTTACAAGGGAATTCGTTTTAGTTTCAACAGTTTGATATAAATTGACTGAAAATAGCGGAGTTGGTCTCAAACCAAGTGCTTATATTACTTTGAATGGGTAACTCCAAAAGTCAAAGCAGTTCTGCCAAACAGATCGTACAAATTTGACATAAAAATTAATCGATAATTTCTATAAATCTATTTATGTATTACACAACTAATATTATTCAACTAATTTATCATTTTTTAAAAACAAACACTGGAAACCCCTCTAAGCATTTTTTCTATAGGCCAGTCATTCTGACTGGTTTCATTAAAAATAGTTATCTTTAAATAGACGTTAAATCTAATGGTAATAATATGTTTATATGTAATTGTGTGCGTAGTTTACTGTTTAACTGCAACGAACATCCGTTTTATGTCACGTAAAACTTTCTCCCTTCTTGTTTCCAAAGTGAGTTGTTTCCAACGATAATGTTAAGATGTCGATCGAACAAATTATTTAATTTTCATTTTCATTTATTTATCTATTTTTTTTTTTTTTTTTTTTTTTTGTATAAATTCAATCGGACATATGGCTAATATTTTAAGTAACTTCATTTCCGTTCGCTGATATGACCAAAAGAGTTTGACGTTTAATTAGCTTTTTAAATGCATCACTACGGTGAGTGCAACCACAAGCCTCTTATCTGACAATTAATTCGTGCATATGTTAAAAAAAACCCTCTTTTTCTTATAAAGTGGTTACTGCAAGTAACCTAAATGCATGGATTCATTGCGAATGGCGTTACATGAAAAATAAAGAAAAAATGAATCTTTATTGCTGTTATCAAAAGATGTCGAAGTGCTAATTGTTTCGTTTGGTTTGTAATATGAAGCGACAAAAGAAAGTAGCATCAGATACATGCGTTTCCAATTCCCGCTGCACTTTGCGATTTTTATGCTCATTAAAAGTTTTTTTCGGATATAAATGGACAGACCGTCCGACGTGTGCAGTGTAAAAGCGAAAGCGACTTTAACTGTTTGTATCTGCTTGGCTGTTTCTCTAACGCTTCTCCGTCTTTTACTATTTCTGTCTACCTGTATGCATAAGTCCTGGCTGACTACATGGCTGCCTGTCACTCGCCCACCCGTCTACTAAAATCCTGATTATGAACGTAAAACTTAGTTTAGAACTCTATATTCGTATAACTCCATTTAAATCTTTAAGAATAGATGTTGTTATTAGCACTTTCTTTAAGAAGAAAGGAGGATAGCAGGAGTAGACGATGTAAGTCTACATTGCCTCCTATGTGTAACCATTTGAAAATTATGTTTAAATGCATATATCTTTTTGAAAATAGACATTACGTGGATATCAAACCATCTCCTATAAAAAGTTCGAAAATCAGCTGATAGGGTCCATTGAACCTTCCAAGGATACCAATGTTACCAAACTCATTATAATAGGAGTACAAATAAGTTTCCTCCAGTTTCTACAAAAAATTACGAATTTATTGTGAATGAACGCTACATTACGTTTTATTGGAAGTATTATTACTTCCTAGCTGATACTGCCTCCATCTTTTAGGCAGGATTGAAAGGCCAGGCCTTTCAAGGCTGTGCATAAAAAGAGCCAGTTGGTCGGTATCGTTGTAAGAATGAAAGCGCCACTCGACCATACAATAAGTAATCCATTGTAATCAGTGTTAAGCAGAAGGAGTAATGTCCATTGATAACAGCAGAGATAGTAGCAAATTCCAACTTAGTGCCGCTAACGTTTCCTGGGCGGATTTTGCTAAGTAGTTACTCATGATATTATGAGTTTTGACAAATTACGCGTTATAGTTTTTGTCCCGATTTCTTCAGTTATCGTTCCATAATGATGGTTGCGTTGGTTTGGAACAAACCACATAATATACCACACCCACTTGACCGCCCCAAATGGGATTGCTACGCATATTCGTCTTTATCGTCCAAGTTAACGGTTCGCGTAGTCTGCATCGTTGAATATCTTAACGCAACCATTGTTCATCGCTCGTAAGGATTTAATAGCACAACCTTTCGAATTAAGCAGCAAAAGCAACCCTTCTCGCAAATAATTCGCAGAGAATTCGACTCGCAAAGTGACATTTTCGATCAAAAAAAACTTTCTGAAAGAGAAGGCATATCGACTAATGTTACGCTGAGGCTATCTTGACAAATTCTTAAATCTACTATATAACGGCTATATCGGTTTGTTTCCGCCACCATATACCACTAAATTCAGGGACGAACATGTCCACCTATTATTTCAAGATTTCCGAGCTCAAATTTCGAAACTTGTAAACATTACCAAACTCACTCAAGAACTTACTCCGCTTAACTATATAATGTAAAAACTTTCTGTGCTCTTTTCTCTTGACGAATGATGGATGAGACAATAACTTTTTATATATCTTTATCGGCCGATGATGGGCATAAAAATGAAGGGCATATGCACGTTTCAATTATAAACTGATTACTTTTTGTTATCGAAAAGATCGTTGCTGTAATTGATTCTTTACTCTTATTGTTTTATTATTTGTTATTAGCGTGTGGATATAATTATGCATCGTTTTTATTTTTAGTAATAATTAGTTGTTTTATTGTTTCGTAAAGATTTTCTAATTAATTTTACACTTATTTAATGCCCAACGTTATTGCGTTTTTGTATCGCGAATATTGGTCAAGGTCTCTAAAAACCTAAGAGTAAATGTAATAATTGTTTTTAGATAATAACTGCTTTTATTTTAAATACTTTTTATTGCGTTAACTTTTGTGTGACTAATAAAGTATAGCACTTCGGTGTAGTTAAGTTTATACAAACACAAAACTTCTAGATAATCATCGAGGCATACAAAGGTGTGCATTTTTTTTTTTTTTTTTTTTTTTTTTTTGTATATATAATTTAACACCCATTTGTCAATACCGCCATGAAATAAATAACAAATCAAGGGTATCTGTATATACTTTCCGAAGTAAAGAGTTTGAATTGATTTGATTTCATTTTTCACCCTGATCTCAATTACGAAACTATTTTGGTTTGATCGACTAAAAATCTATTACTATTTCTTAGTTCCCCTTATTTATGAAAGCATTTTGAATAGGTTTAATCTTAACATACAGTACGATCTTCATCGGAAAAAACTAAAGATACTCAAAGATTCATTTGATGGGGCAATTATCTGAAAATACACACTGAAATGATAATAATTATAATCGCATATGTCCGTTCGTCCGTAGTAAAAGTAATCCAGAAAATGATTTCGAATTTGAGCTCGAAATTTATCGCGATTACAGTGTCATATTGACCACAGCACGGGTTCAAAAGAGTTGAATATGTACAAAAACAGGTCGACGACTATTTCGCCTTGCAACTATAAAAGTTTTATCCCGAGAGCATCCGATAAATGGCAAAAGATTAAAGACAATAATGGCGACTACTTCGATGATTAAGCTTTGCAAAAAGTAATTTTTTTTGAAATAAATTTGAATTTTATCAACCGAGCTAATATATTCGAACCGTGCTGTTAGAGATTGTTCAAAAAATAGATCGCAAATTGATCGTATTTCAATTTAGATCAATAAGGCCAAATGAATGATTGTCCTGGATCAATCCATGCCTATTTTCGGTTAAGAGTGTCGTACAGGATTTATTTTTCAACGCTTGTGTAATAATTTAATGGAAATACTTTTATATATACTTTTTATACTTATAGTTCTTGTTCGTTTAGCTAATTAAAAACTCATTTCCTCTCCTTCTGTATCTTTCCCATTATAGGCAATCGAACAGCCATTGCTTGTTCACTTATTCCTAACTGTACAGCAAACTGGCTCCTTTTTGATATTGTGTTGTATTTTCCTCCTGCAAACTTTGAATTCATTCATCTAACACCTTTCGCTGAGCTTCATTGTCTTCAAGACTAAAATCTTTTGCACGAAGTTTCGCCAAACTACTTTCTAAGTGTTTCATAAATATATTTTCATTCCAAATCAACTTAATCATTTCAGTAGCTCTTCAGCTGTATATTTTTTTTTTTTTTGTTCATTTTAAAACAGAATAACTTGCAGTGCTGTAAATGCTACTTGTTGGCATCCACTTCTTTGCACTGAACGATGGCTTGCCATCAATTAAAACTTATATCGTACAACCACCAACATCGAGGTTATGTATGCCCAAAATGGTGGGAGAAATGAACGCGCTCGGTATATCTTATAAAGCAACCATTTCAACACTTATTTGTACATTTTTATTAGTTACTTTGTCTTCCTCAATTATGAAATAAAAAGAATTTTACATTTTTTAGCGATATGGTCATCTGTTTATTTATGATTATCTTAAATTAGGACGACAATTTTTTGTGCATCGGCACATATAAGATTGTTATAATATTATTGAAGACAAATTCATATAAATTGTAAACTTTATTAAGACCTGCACTGTTCTATGATGAAATGGTAAACTCTTTGGAGTTAAAATCTTACAAAAATTAAAACGATTAGCGTCGAATTACCTAAAGAGATAATATTGAAGACGACATAGCTGTATGAAAAGATCTAATATTTTTATAGCTGTCACTAGTACTTCAGTATGGTGTTCCAAACTACTAAATTCTTGGGAAGACGATGGTTCATTTGACGGCTCTGCCATTGCGGAACGTAAATGAATCACGGGTTCTCCGCTGTAAACATTAAATGCGGCACTTAACGGCTAAAAACCATTCAAGGTTTAATTACTGATGCCTGGTGATCGATTATAGGAGGAAGAATCGGGAGAATTCCCTTTTATAAAAAGGGGATTTCACTTCTCGATAGTTCGCTATTATTAAGCCGTACTAACGCTGTCGTTATCCAGCAATCTTTAGCGGCTATTTGAAGCAGTAATAGGACTGAGAACATGGTGAATATAACTGCACTATGTCGACGGCTTTCCGAGCACAAAACATCCTTAAGATGAGGTAGCAGGATTGGTCTTTCGGGATGTTTAAAAAATACAAAGACCAATGAAATTTCGCGGGGGTCCGGCTGCCCAGATGAGGAAGCTCCTCGTAATATATTGTTGTGCCAAAAAATTTGGAGACTGCCTTGTTACCTGAACGCTGTGCGCGATCCTACGAGGAATAGCGTGGTGGTTGTGAGAAATGGAATTGGAACTAACTCTCATCAGAAAAATATCTGGACTATACCGAGTGCAAAGAACATGTACAGTGCTTAGGCGCCCCGTAGTGTAAGGAACTTCAGGACTTGGTACTTACGTTGATCCAAAACGGAATCTGTCCTTAACTATGCGTTAGAAAAGCATCCTCTATCTGTAAAGTTCGTCACGAGGTCTGTCCCCCTACCTATATATACGTTGTCTGTTATTGGAAGATTCATGTTCCCAAAAACTTGAGATGGAAATTGATTCGTTTGCAACTATGACTACGGCAAACAGCACAGTAACACATATTTGTAAGCAAGTTGCGTGGCCTTTATATGATGAAAAAGTTTGAACTGAGTAACGAACTGACATATCCAACTATCTAAGTATCTGTCTGCCCGCCTTTACATTCTCCCGGTCGGTATCGGGTATCGAATTCAAATTAGGTAGAAACCCTTGAAATTTTTGCACACAAATCAATTTTGAAAACGGACCGAACCGATCAAAGGTTATGGACACAGCAAAACATAAATTGAGAACTTCTTTCTGGAATTTTCGTTCATTATTCATAAAATACAACAGATACAAAATAACAATGTTAAAATATATCCCAAAAAAATGGGAAAATCGGCAATGGTCATTCAATACTATAGAGACCCAACATTTTCTCTTCTTTTTATTTATTTCCTTATATCTTTTTAGGATAAAATGAGCTAAGAAGAGTTCAGTCATAGTCGAATATAATCTTCTTACTTTTTTTTATATCCCCTTGAAACGATATGAAACATTCGCCCGGCAGTGTGTATTGTTGACAACCTAATGCCAACAAGTTTGATAATGGATGTGACTCATATGCAACCGCGACCAAAATAAATAAAATTATAAGAAAAAAAAATACTTTCAAACGATAACCATTACAAATATTGTCGAGAGCCGATGACAAGTGCGGTATTAAAATGAACCTGACCTACCAACCGGTATGTTCGCCAGTAGCAAAATGTCATTTTTTTTGTTGGTTTGATGCAATATAAAGAATTGTCCCGAACATGAATAATATTGTCTTTCTCCAGGATTCAGAATTTACCAGAGCTGTTTAGAGTTTAATAGTGGAACTAGGAATTATGTGCCACAAATATATCTCAAGTTGTTTTCAATGAAAATATATATCAGAAACTGAATACGGGTAATTATATAATAATGAAAGTACTCATTATATAATAATGAAAGTACTCACCGTCGAAATAGGGTGACCAAACACGTCTAGAACTTTTTATGTTTTAAAAAAATTTTTTGTAATTTCAAAAATGAAGAAACGTTCTTCTCTTAGCTCAAGAATTACTAAATTGAAATGCTTTTATTTTACCAACGACTACGGAGATTCAAAAAAGTGTATACATAGGTACACATTAGGACTTGTAAAAGTGAGTTTCTAAATTGAATCCACGCATTAGCCTTTTCACGCTCAAATATAATTAAATACTTTTTCCGCAGACTGGTGAGCAGTAAACAAAATTCGTATACTCGAAAACCCTTTCCCGGTGGGAGATCCATTATAGGTCGTAAGTCATTCATGAAAACAATTTCTAGTTTAGTTATGTTTAGATTTCCGAAATTGTTTCTGGTTGTTAGATCTCGGAATTATATTATAATTATCTGTGATTTCCTTACAAAATCTAGCAAAAAATACTTGAATAGCCGGTGTTTGTTCGAATTTGAGTCTCCTATTGATTAAGAAAAACTATATCGCGTATCTTTTTAACCCATCTTTCTTCCTATCATACTAATATACTACTATCAAAAATAAATAAATTAATAAATCTTCTTTCATTGCATCTTTAATGCTCAAAATTCTTCTTTTCTTCAAATAAAAAACCCAACAAAGTACTTCTATTATTGAAAAAAAGTTGAAACCCATTTGTATACAATTTGTATACACTTTGTGTACAATTAAATGTAAATCATATCAATACATTTTTCTTTTTAATTAACCTGTGTCATTATCGCCTTTTAATTTATATCGAACTTTATCATATTATCTTTCCGTATACCTATCTATCTTTTCTAGTTATTTATTAGTGAATAAATTAAAAGCAGTTTCATTAGATTAGAAATCTAATTAGATTAGAATGTACCACTATACGATGCAAACGTTATATCAAAGCAGATATGCACAACACATCCATTACACGTGGTATGTACTCGTTTATGTGCCTACTTACTTATGTGAACATAATTGCATTGTTGCATACATCAATGTATACACTTGCGAGACAATTCCATTCGATATCAGTTTGTGTATGGATGGCTAATACGTTCGCAAAGAACACAGCATTGTTGATAATGATGATGATGATTATGATGATGTTGATTACGATGATGGTGATGGTGATGGTCTCTCAGCGCTTGATTTGGTGTGATCTGAGTACCTGCTTTTAAAGACAAAGCAATTTCAACTACCATTATCAGTGCTAAGTGCTGTATATATATATGTATATGTATATATGTGTATACACATTTATATATATCAACAAACATAACGTTGATGAAGTACTGGTATCAACGACATATTGATTTAGGCCAATTAAAACAAGAAACTATCACTCACTGCATATGGTAAGACAGCATCTGTATATGTTATTACACAATAGCAAAACAACTGTAAATTTAATATCCTTAAAAAGATGCAAAGAATTTTTTCTGTTACCAATTAAGTTTATATATATGTGTGTATATACATTTACGTTCCACACTACGAATAACCTTATGGATATAACATGTGTATGACTTACTGTACACTTCCTTCAATGCAGAAGTCTCTGAGGGATTTAATGTGTGTATACGCAGTGGAGGCCCCACTTCTTGATACAGTTCGAAAATTTAAAGCAATTCTGACATTCAGCTCAAATAAAGGTTGATGAAATTAGGTCTATATATTTTATAAATGTCAAGATAAGATGGCTGTATTTTTCTTTTGGTTCCATTTCTGCTTGAGCAATGCTTAGCATGGGCAAGGATAAGAACGTTGCATAGCCCATAGAATTGTTTAGAATTTATCACAAAGATAATGAATCTTCCGGGTTATGTTTCGCTCTCTCGGGATGAAAATCATTTTAGGTTTTATACGAAAGGAAAGTTGGAGGAGTACATTTGGTAAAGCGACCCATATGCTGTTGGTTCGGTCCAATTTTGTGTTAATGAAAAGTGGATTTATTTCAGAATAAAAAGGAAGAACAGATTAAAAAAATTAAAGTATTGTTCGTCGCTAGTTACTACTTTTTTCCACTTTTAGATAGAATCTGAAGTTCATAAGAAAAAGACAACTGGCCCTTTGGTGCTGTGCAAGAAGAAAGTTATTTTTTAGGTATCGTTATAAGGGGTAATAGCTGCCAATAACAGCGGGGAAAATAGTGCATTCCAACTTAGTGCTATTAAAGTTTCCTGAGGTATATGGAGCCAAATTTTGTCCTACTGAAAACTCAAGATATCATAACATATTGCGCTGGTTTTGCCTCCCAACGTCATCAATTATTGTTGGTAGTTTCCCCTAATGATGCAAAAAATCGCCCCCAATTTAAGAAAAATGCTGCTTCGGCACAACAGTGCTATGTCGCAAATAAACCACAACAATAGCAAAATTGTATGAATTGCACTACGAATTCTCTATATTAAGTCTTAAGTAACTAATGAAGCAGACGAATTCAGTGAAGAGATGATCGGTGAAATTACGAGGTTTTTTGAAAAGATGGACAAATCGTTCCATTGAAATCGGAAGCCATAGAAATGTCAGTGAAGTTCTAGAATGAGGGTGACTAAGTCAATCACTCAAATCTAAAGTTAGGCTAAAAGTAATTTTATTAGCCACTCTACGAACTTATCGATTCATATGTTGAATAGTTGCAAAAGACGTTTGGACAAAATCGCAAAAATGTGAGATTTTAATCGACTATTGAAGACGACCAACTAAAATTGTATCGGTGGGGCTTTCTACTTTAACAATCGCGATTCTGGGAATTGCAAGATCATGTGCATGTTATTGGCGAAGTATCAAAACTAGTATTTACTCTCAACAGTGATAGAGATTGACTGATGTGAAAAGTGAATATGCAGTTATTTTCTAATATGTGTATGTGGATCTCGCAGTTGCTAACGTCAATAATAAGAATTACTATAAGGAAAACGTGAAAGTTTCTTTATTAATAGAACGATTGAAAAAGAAAAAAGCATTAATAAGAATTTTTGAAGAATATTTTTCGAATTTATGGCATTGAACCCTTAAAAGCATACCGTTGCCAATTGTCAATTGTACATACCGGTTTTACTAATTTTATTCAACAACCTTAGTGTAGGCGTGTCCGAAAGCAGTTTGATAACCAAAGGCAATAAATTATTTGTGAAAAAAAAAAATCTCAACATTACTTTTAACGGGCAAATTATTCTATTTTTTTTTAACATCTGAATGTGGTGGCTGGTAAAGCTCAGTATTTTATATTTTTTCCGATTTTCGATTTTCCTGTAAAGGAGTGATTTATCTAATTGAAAAAAAAATACTTCCCATCTTTTACAAACTAAGCTACCAACGTTTGATGTTGCGTTTGAAAATTTTATTGGATATATGGCATATTTTTTGGAAATCCTATATGTCTACACATTACTTTTTTCATAATAAATGCTCAGTATTATTACTTGAATTTTCTAAATTACTTTTTAACGTGGTCTAGGCTACGTTTCTATCAAAAACGATTATTTAAAATTTAAAACAAAAAATCATGCAATTAAGGGTTAAACTTCAAATTATTATATACAAACACATTAACTTAAGTATTTTGTATTAAACGGTGCCTTTTCTTACGTATATTTTATATAACAAACGAATTTAACGAATAAGTTTGAGGGAATTCATAAAATGATCTTAGCGATCAAATTAAGTATTGACGAAAATTCCCCCGAAATAAGACAGAATCAACACGCCTATTACAACGTGACAATGATTTTCAACTATTAATAGATCTTCACCAATTTGAAAATGTTTGACGCAAACAGTTACTGGTTACAGTTAGTGACAAGGTAATTCTGAATGGGTTCTATTCTTTTTTATTCATATGTTTGTAACAATGAAGGGGTTATTGAAGTATATCGATTTAAGTGCATCTATATCCAGTTGTCCGTTCAATATCTGTCAATATGTACATAGGTACAAGTTACCATTTTCGAGACACCTTGATGAAATTTCGCATGTCAACAATGTCTTCATCAAATACCAAATCTTATTAAAAAATTCATTGGATCAAACCATTTTTAAAACGACGTTCCTTATAACGCCTCACTATAGAAAAGCAAAGTTTGCTATTTTAAAGATTTCTCCAGAAAAATCATTGAAAAAAAGAGTCATAAATGAAGATTATTTTTAATCCAAATAAAAGGAATGCCTATTCATTCAAATTTTAAAGAGTTGAAATGGAAAATCTGAATACACAAACTTCTGACTAAATTTCAGAAATTACTTACAAACGTGAACCAGCCAATACATACTAGCATAATAAATGAAAAACTGACACAAACATAAAATAATACAATAAATTTCAACATGATTTTAAATCATATCCTTAGATAACAAACCAGATATTGATTTAATAGAGAGATTTGATGTAAACGACTGTTATTACCATTTGAAAATATACTTTGGAAAAATAATCCAGATCAACTTACGTATATACATGCCTGCCAATAAGTAGAAAGTATGTGATTTTCAAATTATTTTGTCTTGCCTTAGATAGTACGAGTTCAAGATCCGCATTCTTTGTTTTGCTTTAATTTAAAAAAAAAAAATTCAATTAACATTAGGTTACTGAGCTAGTTATTTATTAAATTTTAGCTAAACCACAAAAACAATTTGATATTCCTGTCAATTTTCGATTGCATATGGAATAAAGCAACGGTCAAAATCTCTTTAGCCCTCTATCTCTCTCTCTCTCTCTCTCTCTCTCTCTCTCTCTCTCTCTCTATCTCTCTCCCTCCCCGATTTTGTGGCACTTTACATCAATAAACATCTTTTTTACTTTTATTACTCCTCTTAAGATTGCATAGCTTAACAAAGTACTTACAAACCTCAAATGTATATGAGTTTGGAGTGCATGCATTGCTTTCGAACAATTTTCCCAAGAAAACTCACAGGACTCAAGTTAGTAGTTGTAGCGTTTTCGGCTACAGAATGTGAAATCTTATTACGAACAAATGTTTTCTTTGCTTTTATTTTGAAGTCAACTGAAAATTCTATTAACACTTTGGAGTTCTGTGTTTAATTATTTATAAACGGTTGGTGCAGCACTGCAGATTTTAATAAATATATAAGTATGTGCTTGCTGCTGCAATTAGTATAATTTTCGCTAAAGTAATTAATTTGTACGAGAAGAAAAGGGACATTTTTTCTACAGGATCCCACATTACATAATTGAAAATTACTTTAAGGCTGTGATTTTAACCCCGATCTAAGAATGCCACAAATCTATAAAATGTTAGATTTTATAACAAACAAAATTTCACCTTAGAATGATTTTGATTTTAATTTTTTCTAGAATTCGTAACAAAAAATTAATAAAAAAATAAAAAAATGCCTTTTAAATTTATGTTCTTCTACCAAAAAAAAAAAAAAAAAAAAAAGAAATAAAAAATACAAATAATTTAGGACATTTGAAGAAGTGACTACTAGTGTTAGATGCAATTAACCCGCCTTCTCATATTTACATGTTCATTCATGCATACGTAAATATCTACGTATACCTCCATCGCAAAAGAATATGATCAATCTTGGAAATCGTTCGTGACAATGCCTGAACCAAACAAAGCCAAAGATATTATAATTTCGATCTTGCGCTTACTCAGATCTTCAAATATATTCACGTTCGTCTTTACTGGAAGGCGAATTAAATTCTTAGAAAGACTTGCAAAAATTCAGAAAACAATAATGTGTATATATATATTTGGTTATTTTTGTCTGTCCGTCCTTAGTGTGCGTTTTAAATTCTTAGAAACTCTAGCAAAAATTCAAAGAGCAGTATGAGAAATATATAGATTTTTAGTTAGCATTTAATTTATATTTTTTTTGGTTTTGTCTTTCTGTACGTACCTTCATTAAGGTACACGCTTTTAGAACACTTCAAATTATAAAAAGGCTAAGAATTGAGATTAAGCTAAGCCTAAATTTGTGGCAATCGTTAAAAACTTTCTTCCTTTAATAATGAATCAATTTGATAAATTTGACAAAATTAAATAATTTTCATTAATTTATCTCGCGCTTTACTAAGGAAACGATAAGACGATATTGATATTTTCTTTATGTAGCAAGTATTCGAGATTCGCTCTAAGGTAAGGAAAGAATTCTTACTTTTTCTAAATTACAACATAAAAGTGTTGACTATTTGCTGCAATATGTCTTTCGTCCATTGTTCAGATTTCATATCTGCCATAAACCTTGAATCGCTATGATTTGTTTTCTGTTTTTTTTTTTTGAAAATTTGCCAATTTCTTTTCGTCTTAAATACTTTCTGATTTTTTTTTGATTTATTATCTCAGAAATATGTTTACGTTCTTATAAATACCTAAATTAAAAAAATTCATTCAATAAATTCGTAGGTTGCGAGATAAACGTAAATGTCACTCCTAATTTTCTGTAACACCATGAGATGCAACAAAAGAGTAGCGAAGAAAACGTGTAGCGTTCCTTTAGTTATTCAAGATCAATTGAATAAAGAGGTAAACGAGAAATAATAAGGGGCTTCGAAACGGTAACGCTCAGTACAGAGAATCTGCAGCTACAAATCAAAGACAATGGAAAGATAGAACGGACAAATAGAAATAAAAGAGACGAATAGTAATCAAACTAACATATTGCCTAATAAGTTCGTAGGAGGTTGTGATCGAAAAGTATTCGAAGTGTGTTACAACATTCCCGAACATTAGTTCACATGCTACGCTTTTTCAATGACACTAGGTTTGTAATTTTCAAGAATAACGAATAACGAATAACGAATAACGAAATGTATAACGAAATTGTGAAAATAACGAAAAGAAAAACGATCCCAAAGAAAGAAGAAAAAAGTGCTCTTTTATAAAGACAATGCATTGTGTCACAAGTTCGGCAACATCAATGGCAAAATGTTAAAAAATATTATTGATCCTACGAACTTATTATATATAGATCTTTTATTTATTTATTATTTTAAAATCACATTTACACTAGAAAGCAGCAAAGAAAAAAGTAAACCGCAAAGCAGAAGAAGTGAGAAAACTTAGTGACGCCCATATCAACGATCATTTATTTTCAAAAGATTCGATAGATCCTCATGTTTAGTTGACGGTCATCCGTGTTCCAAACTACTTTAAATATTTCATCAAAATAAAACCAAATACATTTCCATATTTACATTACGGCAAAACATGTACACAAAGTTCAATGTTGTCTGCGTTGCCTTAGTCTGTCATCATTTTTAAATTTATGCAAACGAAAGCTTTTCAAAAAAGGAATGAAATAAGTATTTATAAAAGTGAAAAGTGAAGTCTGTCCAATGTTAATACTACAAACAAAAGGTAACTTAAAGAATTAATGTTTGTTATGCATATTTGTACCTTTTTTTGTTCATTTTCACACTTTAAAGTTAACAAGTTAAGCTCTGCTAGACCAAACAAGATCAACCATTCATCTCGCCAAATACAACTCTTCAACTACTCTTGTCATAAGAAACAAAAGAAAAAAATACTTTATTGCCATTTACAGGTTAACTTTTCATGGGACATTATGTCTTCGTGCCGTGCAAATATAGTCCAATAAATCCATTTTACAATATGGATCCTTTAACAATCGTTAAAATAATCGAAACTTACAACTAATTTTTGTGATAGGTCGACATAATCGTCCATCGGAACGCCCTGTAGTCAAAATTTTAAGGAAATTTGAAGAAAAGAGATGTGCAACACATTTTTGAAGACCTTTAAGCGCATGCTCGACCAAAAATGTTGATGCTGTTAGTGGACATTCTAATTGCTACAACTACACGATTACCAATTCCTTTTTTGATGTGAAATTAGAGATATCGGGTTATGGCCTAGCTATTGCCCGCAATGTGCAGAAAGGTCAACGAAAATTACCTTGAAAGAATCTAGTCCTGCAAAATGTCCTGTGGAACATTTAAATGATGTTGTATCCCACAAACACCGACAAGGTTTAAACGATATTAGAAAACAAAATTTGATCCAAATCTCAATTTTATTTATGTTTACTACAAATACCATAGACCCCAAGACTAACAATTAATAAAACCGATAAAAACTCTTGGTTTACTAGTAACGGATTGAATGTAAAGATTGAAGGACATTTTGGCGCCAAAGATTAGGAGATTACATTGATTGCGATGAGACTGCATCAAGCATTTGATCGTACTATTACTTATACTCTTGAAATAGTAGAGAGCACAAGGGAAAGCAACAGTAAACTTTCTTCAAGCAATTCGCATTATAACTGGGTAACAGAGTCAGCTGGTGGTTCTATTACTAACTCCCGCTTCGTACTAAATACGTTTTTTACCTTTACCTTTACTTATATGTCTTTATAAAATACGGAAAAAGTTCTTCATACGCATTAAAAGAAAGAAAGTTGAGCTTTTCTTATATCAATAGTTAAAGATATATATGAGGACAAAGTAGGTTAACCAATTATGTAAAACACTAACGTAGAATTGAATTAATGATCGGTTTTTCCTTCAAAAATCTCATTTCATAATTATGTATTTACAAGCCAAGCACTTGTAAATATGCATACAAGTGGTGTACTCCAAGTACAAATTTTACACGAAAACATTAGCATTAATATGTTTATTACTATCCGAAATCTTGTTATTTTCTTGAAAATTTACTAAAAGTATTTTTCCAAACTTATGTTGCACCCATCTTATAAGATACTCATTGCTATTGAGACATAAATTAATTGATCAATTAAAAAGAAATAAATGACGTGTTGTCATAATAATTTGATATAAATAATTTAATGGCAAACAGCCGAATCAATGACCATCAATAAAAATGATTAACGAACACGTGACTTGAGACGCTAGAAAAAAGAAATTTCATGAAGCGGACGGCATCAAGCGAATCCAAATTATTGTATGAACAGATCATAAAAATATTAAAAACATAGATTATGCTTCATTACCGTTTATAATGTGGGTGTTCTTCTTACCGTCTAGACCGTAACTTATTTGAAAGGAATAAATTGTCAATTTTAGAAGAAAAAAATTTGTTCATAAAGAAAAAAATATTGAATAATGAATCGTGCTATTAATATATTAATATATGCGTACATATCTAATGCATATATTTTTGGTTTTTATAATTATAGAAGAAAGTATTAATTTTGTTATTCCGCTTGTAACATTTCCGCGAAATAAGCTCCGAAAGATTTTGTAAAATATATATTCCTGATCAACGTAAGATTAACCGTTGATTGATCGTTTTTATTCACCGACTTGGAAGATTTATTATCCTAGCCCCACAGTTGAAAAATTTTTATGAACCCTATCACTTTCTTTGAGTTCGAGCACCATATTGAGCATTACAAATGATTTACAAACATTTGGTATCTGATTCTTCACATAGCCGCATATATATTTATGGAACGTTTCAGTCAGAATCTGCACAAATCGGTATACGAGTTACCCATGTCTTTGGTCCTCTTCTTTGCAAAATCTTTACAGATTGGTATGTGGATTACCTGAGAAAGTGGTCTTTATCTCCTCCAAATTTTTAGGGGACCTTAGCAAGTATTTTCCACATTGAGACACCTTGTGGGTCTTTTGTTGTTTATAAATTTTGGAGAAAAAAAGGCCACAAAGTTTAGATTAGATTTTTTTTGACATGTAAAGACGTACTTTTCATGAGAACCGTTCTACGTAGTGGGCTTCAAACAACGTACCGGCGTGATCCAAATTTGTTACGGTTAATTTTTATTTCTAATTATTATTAAAAAAATTACTATTTAAAAAATTTTGTTATATTAAGACTTACATTTCATGAGAACCGTTATACAAGTTAAGGTCCTAAAAATAGAAATACATTATGTAAGTTTAGCACAGTTCATTTTTAATGTACAATTAGGCACTCAACTGGACAATAAATGTAATAAATGATCCCATCTAATCCAAAGTTTTCATATGCATTTTAAATACTGAAACACCCATTTCTACTGAATTTTATAGAAAAACATCAGAAAGACTCTTATCAAATTTGGGGAGCGATCGAAAACATAGTGCGATCATATCCATTTTCAGTAGCGTTCGTCCTTGGATTAAAACATGCCAGTATATCAAATTTTGCCAAAGTATCTGAAAAGGTTGAACACACACATACATGGACAGATAGACGGACAGACAGCCTTCAATTGATTCAGAAAATTATTTCAAAATTTGCTGCTTTTAAGAATACTGAAGTGAACAGACAGGCGGCCAGGGAGACAAGCTTAACTCGACTCAGAACATAATTCTAAATCGATCGGTATAGTAAAAGACAAGTCTATCGTAAATCCATCTAGGTATTACATACATCTGCTCAAATTTAATATACCACAAATAGTGTAGAGTATAATGATCATAATCTTTCCTTGCTAACGTTGCAAAGGCAATGCTTGTCATAATTTTGTTTCGATTCGTTAAGTATTGAAGATTCGTTGAAGACAGAACAAGTGTAGCTAGCTTTCTGGCTTATATTATTTAATTACAAACGTTATCAGTTCATGAATTAAAAAATTTTTCACACAATTTTCAAATGATGTGATGAAAATGTGAATGAAATAATATTAAACATGAAATATTACATTCTTTGGAATGTAAATATGAATCTCATAAATTTGTTTTCGTATTGGAATAGCGCCTTACACAGTCTGGAGCACATAATAATTATTATACGATAATATGTAAATTATTAGCCATAGATTCAAATCAAATTTTACGCATTTTGGAATTATGCCAGACTTTGAATTGACACGATTTTATTTAATAAAATATTAAGAAAATGCCTTCGGCAACTATAGTTTAGCACGTTATAAATAAAATTAACCACAATAAGCTGAAATATTTATGGATAATAAAGATTTAATTATTCATCTCTTGTTTATTTTTCCTTTCTTATTTTGCAGTTAATACCAACTCCTGCCATTATTATCGATAAAGAAAAATTGAAAATTCAAAACGCCGAGAAGCGAAAAGCAGAAGATTCCGATCAATTGAAAGATTTAAAAAAGGTGAGAAAGAAACAATAAAACATTGATTTTACATATAAAATAAGTTTCAAAATAATTATTTATGAAACCATTACGTGGGAAAACTCAAAAAAAAAAAAACAAATAAACAAATCTGACAAAATAGAAAATCTTCTGATACGCGCACGTATCATTCACACTTTTAGAATCAATATATTAGTGTGCTCACCTTATATTTTTAATCCAAGAATTCATTTCATTGATCTAAATAAATTTTAATAATAATACTAACGCCAAGCAATGTCTCTCTGTACCTTGAAACGACGCAAAAACTTTCTTTAGACAAATTTAATTTCAAGTTTTCCTTCCTTCTAACTATTCTCAGACTAAGGAGGGAAAGCAACTAAGCCGACGTCTGGGTTTATTTTGTTATTATCTATTTCTTCCACTTCAGTTATAATTTCTAAGAAGTAGAAGAATCGTAAAAAATTTGATGAATAAAAACGAAATCAATTTTCTATACCCACCATAGATGGTGTATCAAATTTGTCATAAATTCACAACGCATACAAATGGCATTAAAAGGCTCTATCGCTGATAAAAATTCCTGATCAGAAGAAAATAAAAATAACAATTTAGCAATGTCTCCCGAATTGCATGTTGAATTCAACCTCATGATGTCATATATAAAAAGTCTTCCATTAAGAACGCTTCGAATTTAAATTTAAATAAAACCAGGCGTGCATCAGATATAATTATATATTTTTATACCCAACACACGCCACACGCGGAAGGACGTACGTCTTCATGTTGCCTTATTGTTTGCGACACACAGAATAAAGACTCCACGAAGTCCACGTATTCTCGATTAGCATCAAGTTTGTCCATATATATGTCAGTTTGTCCATATGTCCGACTATATAATGTCCCAGGGTAAACAGCCTCCCGGTTACAAAAATTAAGATATCAACTCCAAATTTATCAAATTTGGCATTGAAAAAGGGACAAATCGGTCGAAAGGCCTATAGTGAAATGTAAACTGAGAATATCTCTGCTTTTAAGAGAAAAAAATTAGTCTTTTTTGCATATTACCAATATCCCAAAGCAGGAAGATCTATAAAAATTTTCGCATTTATTGAATCCTCTATGAAATGGAAATCGAACACCTCCTCTCGACATAATGCTGTAAGGAAATTTAATTTTTTCGTAAAAATGCTTTGAACAGCAAGCAAATCTATGTATTTTTTATAAGTACCAAATTCCGAATCCACCTAGACGTATACATCCGTCCATCTACCCATCAGTCCGATTGTTTATCTGTGTGATGTTTGAAGCAATCATTGCCCCACTTGTAAAAATTAAGAAATCTGAATCAAATTTGGGAAAAACATTGAAAGCTCCAGAAACTACGTTATTATTATTTATTTAAAAGATTAAGTAATTGCATTATGTATGGAATATGCTATCGGACAAAAGGCCGAAGCGGCTTTTAAAGCAATTTATTGACTGCGGTTTATTTGCATAAATAGTCTAACAGCGTTAGATCGCATAATCTCCTTAACCAGTCCACGTCGCCTAAACGCGAGATAACCCTGTCGTTGAATTTGTCATGCCAAAGATGTATCGTTTCATGTGTGACCGCCACCTTTTTGGAACCACATGTCATCATTTATCTACCATTCTACGCCTTAAAACTTGGTTATCATCGATCTGTACTTCTCTCTCTCGTTTACTGCAGCAATGTTTTCTGCTGACCTCAAATTTCGGCGAAGCACGAGTGTTTGATTGCTTACTGGACCAGTTGATTTGGATTTGACCACCGAACGACGGATAACGAATAGTCGACTCAACAGTAAAAATCACGTGGCGCTCGAAATGCATCTCGATTTGGGGAACCATTTTGATAGTAAAGTTTAATTATTTGTGCACATTGCACATCACTGTAATTTTCAATGAAAGTTTACGCAACATTCATTATTGTAACCTCATAATATGAGAGCTGCAGCTTCACCAGTATGGCCGCTATAAAATGTCAAACTTCCCGTGCCTCTATTAGAAAACCTTATATATATAAATAATAACAAATTTGCAGCCGTAGTGATCGGTCACTAGTTATAACAACATAACAGGTGTTTTCTTGCCCGATTATTAATACATAATATAATGATAAGATAAATGTCAGTTGTTTAATAGTCGTAACGACTATCAATTTCCAAATTCATTATAAAAAAAAACAATTTTCAAGCACAACTTTTGTAGAAGATCACGAAGAAACGAAGGCTGAAAGAGCTATAAACGAGATTTACGTATATTCTTGTGACAAATTACGTAATATTTAATTGTTCCCTTCAATAAAATGAAAAAATAAATACGAATTTTTTATTTGCTTTTGCTTAATGTGCAATAATTTGAAATATTTTCAGGCAAAACTCGAAACCAAAGCATTAAAAGCTAAGCGACCCGGATTTACTGATGAAAGATATCATGAGACTTCTTATTATATTGAAAATGGTGAGCTAAATAATTTATATCTACCGTTATATAGACCGTCACGTATAGCTGCTGAATGAATGAATAAATGATATATATACCGTTTACTTGTCAGTCTGTCTGTCTGTCTGTATGGAAAAAACGTAAGAATTGAGATGTCGACTTCAAATTTGGCAGAAATATTGGAAGTTCTTGCATTAAGTTTAGTATTGAAAATTAACCAAATCGGGAAAAGGACACGACTAACGTATAATACAAATTGATAAAACTTCTACCTTCTGAATGCTTTGCTCACTAGTCATAAATTGTAAAATAAAAAAACGTGTGTTTCCATAAAAAAGGAAACGATCTGCCACTCCTACTGAATCGAAATTTAGTGTTCTTCGAACTTTCTTTTAATAAATAAACGTGTTTGATATAAAAGATTCGGCTTAGCCGAATATAATTTTCTTATTCGCCTTTTGGTTTTTTTTTAAATTTTAACTCTAAATACATAAAGGATCTACGTTAGTTATTCTGCCGCTTACAGGTAATATAAAAAAAATTGTTTATTTAAAGGTTTACGGAAAGTGTATCCGTACTATTTCACGTTTACAACATTTACTAAAGGACGTTGGGTTGGCGAAAAAATTTTGGATGTTTTCTCACGAGAATTTCGGGCACATCCTGCCGAGGAATACGAACGTTGCATCAAATCGGGCACGTTAACCGTTAATTATGAGAAAGTCCCGGTTGATTATCGTTTAAAACACAATGACTTGTTGGCCAATATTGTACACAGGTATGACAAACATCTTCACGAATTACTTTTTTAATTCTTAAATAAAAAATTAGTAAATATTTTTACTAAAAAAAAAAAAAAAAAAAAGAAAAAACTATCATAACATATTTAATAATATTCTTTGTATATAAGTTTGATTTTAAAATGCTTAACCATTTCAAATCATTCTAAAATGGAAAAAAAAGACTCGAATACAGATAATCTTACAAAAAAAAAGAAAAAAAATGATCTGTGTAACGAACAATTCGATTGGATCATCCGTACTTCACGATACGAATTTCTTTCTTTTTAAAACATTTTTGCAAACTTTTTCTATACACGAAATATCGTGATAATCATATTAACGAATCGTTTCGTAGTCAAGCAGCAGTCAGTGAAATCAACAATCAGTCGTCCTTTCATTATTTTTCTCTGTGTGTGTGTCTATATTTGCAGACATGAAGTTCCAGTTACTAGTCAACCAATCACAATAGTGCACATGGACGATGACATTGTGGTTGTGAATAAACCGGCATCAATACCAGTAAGTGGCTTTAATGACCGCCATCTAAGTCGTTTTGTTATTGTAATAATGATTGTTGTAGTTGTTGTCGTTTCGTTTGTTAATTTTTCATTATACTTTTCTTAAAAACCTACCTGCACCTACACTTACTTCTGCACCTACACTTAGATCTACATCTGCATCTACACCTTTACCTATACATGCTCACACACAATACTGAAACAACAACGAATGAACGCAATTGTTTTAGAAAAGTGCTTGAATTGACATAACATGACTAAATGCTATTATTACCTTTTTATTCTGGTTTTATCTGATTTAAAAGAAAAATCGCTTTTGCATGAATTCACTCTTCATTGACATACATATGACAATCAACCAACGCTACTAACACTAACATCACATAACATTTTTAAAGTTCTTTTCCTTTTTTTATATATAAATTTTATTAAAAAAATTATGCTTACGTTATATACAAAAAGAAAAATTTAATTAAAAAATAAAGCAAAAAAAAGAAAATGTCAAATGCGACTCAAGCATTACTATTATTTAATAAAAAGAAAAATCAAAATAACGTAAAGTTCTCTCTCTCTCGCTATACGTCCTAAATGGAGTAATTGTGTTTTCATCATCAATCGTCTTTATCGTTTCCAATCATCTTAAAAGAAAGAAATAATAATTGTTTTTAACAATTCGTGCCGTGTAATTCTGATTAACATTTTCGTGTATGTTTTCTTGCAAGGTTCATCCATGCGGAAGATATCGCCACAATACGGTCGTATTTATTTTAGCTAAGGAATACAATTTGAAGAATTTACGGACCATACATCGTTTGGATCGTCTAACATCGGGACTCTTACTGTTCGGACGTAGCCCAAAGAAAGCTCGCCAAATGGAACACCAAATACGTAATCGTCAAGTACAAAAAGAGTACATTTGTCGCGTGGAGGATAATTTTCCAGAGTAAGTAAAAAAACTGTTAACAGCTTTAATAATAAATTCCACTCGTTTTCTAGCAAAAATCAGGATTTTATTGTGAAAGAACGATACATTCTATTTTATTCAAAGTTGTAAGGACCAAAATGGTGCCTTCGTTTTGGTCCATAATGTCCCTCCCTATGTTCTTTAGATGTTGTTAGGTTTACTGCCTTAAACGGTAAATCATAAGATCATTAGCAGTAACTCGTACTATTAAGTTGAATACTGTGAAGGCGAAACTCTACTAAAAAGAGTTAAGAGTGTGGCAACGCCAAACTGGAGAAGAAAGCCAAGATGGCAAGGAATAAAGATGGCCTCTTCCCCTTTTGGTTTCTGATTAGCGACAAGATTGGTCGCGCTTAGAAAATTTGTCCGTAGACATCATCCGATTTTGTGAGGGTCTTGAGGAGCCGACTATTGTTTTACTTTGACTAGATTATTTGACAAACGGGATGACATATGATATTGAAGACTTGAATGGTATTTTACTTTAAAAACGTCCGAATAAAAATTATATTTGAATACTGACTAAAATCTGTGGTTTAACTTTGGATGAGATCATATAAAAAAGATAGACAGAACTCCTGGATCCGACGGGACTACGCAACAATCAGAATTCGACAACACATTAATATTTCTGAATAGGAAGTTTAATGGTCATTACAAAGTATTGTCCTTCATTAGCTACTATTTCTTCCATGTCCCTCTCTCTCTTAGACAAAATATATATAAAATAATATAAAATATAAAACAAAAAGAAATAATCGATTGTAAGCAACAATAATCAGAAGGGATAATGTCTACTAATAACAGCGTGAAGGGTAGAACATTCCAGCTTACAGTCACTAAAGTTTCCTAAGCGTGTTTTGTTCAAATATAAATTATGATACTCATTTGATTAGGTTCGAATTATCTTATGATTTTTAACAGGTTCTGTAAAAAAATAATAATAATATTTTGCTTAATTTAACCAACGTTTCACTTGTTCCAGAGTTTGATTTTTTTTTTAATTTCGACTTTTTTTTATTTTTTATTTTTTTTTATTCAAGTCTGTCACAAACGTATTTAATTATTCCATTAAAATGTTAGAGCATTTTATTGCCTCTCATGTGACTGTGTTTGCTTTATTTTCTCATGTTTCTCTTATTGACTTTAAATTATCCTTAGGGGAGTCATCGAATGCACGGAACCAATCGAAGTCGTTAGCTATAAAATTGGTGTTTGCAAAGTGTCACCGAAGGGAAAAGATTGTACGACAACGTTTCAGAAAATTTCCTTTAACGGCCAAACTAGTGTGGTACTGTGCAAGCCTTTAACTGGTCGTATGCATCAAATTCGTGTACACTTGCAATACTTAGGTAAGTAAAACAAATAAAATCTGTACTCGAAATAAAATCACAGCAAATCCTAATATATTGTAATAAAAAAACAAAACAAAAAAAAAATATATATATATATATACCTACCTACCCATATATAAATATGTATTTATTTTTATTTCTTGTATAAAAAGTTTTTTAAAAATGAATCCTTCTCACCGGAAACTTTGTAATTTTATAGTTTTTGGAATCTGATATGATTAGACTCGTTTCTCATTGCATAAGTTTGATTTGTTCGCGTGGACTATTCTGTATTTATTCATAACAAAGAATAAAACAATAATTAAGAAGATATTTCAAGATGGAGGCTGTTCTAAATAGTTAAAGTTTATATATAAAGCTTATATAGGATTATAGGAGGAGAGCTTCAAGGGAATGTCCATTTTCGCTTAACAAAAAAGGAATATCCTTTCTCTAGGTTCTTTAGTTCAAAGGGATCGTATAACTCCTACATTGTAGATTTTATGATCCGACGAAGCAGTGTCGAATATGGAAACATGACTAGCTTTGATGCTGTGTCTCAATGACTTTTCAAGTACATTTTAACCGAAAAGATAAGATACTGGATATGTATACTATATCTAAAGGTGCAAAAAAATTCAATAGGATCAGGTTGTAAAAGAGGTATTGCTCGCCCACTACACTGCTTGGAGAATGCTCTTCTGCCCGACCGCTTGGAGAGAACCGTGGTAGTTGTGGAATTCTTCTACAAGAGGTAAATTTTGAACAATGTCTAGCAAGTATTTCTATTTATCTCGAGGAAATGGAGGTCTTTAATGGGTATTGTTTCTTTTAGCTTAGCTTGAGTATACTTAGTAACTTAAGTCTATCTTAACTCTAGTACCCCCTACCCAAACAAGAGACATGTGAGATCAGAAAGAGGGAAACAATAAGTTATAAGAGTAATATAACGTAAGCGGCAATTTTTATTTTCGAAACGACACAAAGAAGATTTAGGAACAATTGAAGAAGAGCACGACCAAGGCGAAGATTCGCCCAAACAACGGATAGAAACAAAAATTGCAAGATCCATGTAGCCATCTTATTATTAGTAGCGTTAGAATATAGATTCGAACGATTTAATCAATTAAAAAGAACGAGTTGCCGCTGTCTTCCCTTGCTCTTCGCGTTTTTTTCAAAACAGCTTAATAATCATTTACCAAATTTTTTAACAAAAGTGAAACTATTATAGTTCGCTTACACCAGGACTATGATTCCAAACTGGTAGTCGTTTTTTAGTCAATAGGCACTTCGCTTTGTTAGCTGTTTCGAGGAACAATTAACAAAAGAAACTCTAATGAATAAATTTAATCTTTTCGATGGGAGACAGATGCATTGAACCAAGAAAAAAAACCAAAATTTACATTGACTTCCGAAGCGAGTATTTTTAAGATAAAAATTCCCCTTATATTTCGAACACAGTATTAGAAATGTTCATATATCCATCAATTTCACAAAGAATTGGAATCGGTTGGAATATTCTTAACAAATTAGGTTTGTTTTTCAGGTTATCCTGTTGTTAATGATCCGTTATATAATCATGATGTATTTGGGCCATTAAAAGGACGTGGTGGTGATATTGGCGGGAAAACGGATGAAGAATTGGTTCGGGATTTAATTAATATTCATAATGCTGAAAACTGGTTGGGTATAGATGGCGACTCGGACATGTCAATGTTTAAATCGGTTAAAGGTGATTGTGATGTGGATACTTTAAGTCTTGCCAGTGCACCAAAAGGTAAACAAATCATTTGTGTTTCAAATCATTAGAAAACTAAATCATGTCATCCATCTCCTCTCTCATGCAGTCAATAGTTTAAGTGATAATGATTCAGAGACAGCCTCACGTGAAGCATCGCCCGTTTGTGCGGACAGCCCACAAATTGTAGAAACGTCGCCAAATGAAAACGTTAACGAACCGCAGGAGGTGCATAGTGATAATTTATGCGTTCACGCAACGAATTTAAATTCTGTTACATCAATGGCGGCCATAGAAAAGGAAAACATTGTCAATTCTGGCAGCAATTCTGGTAGCATTAATGGAAGAAGACAAAGTGCAAATTTACACGTTAAGGTAAAAGTGGATGAATGCATTCGTATGCGTATGCATATGTTTAGAATTTAATTAATGTATAACTTTCCATAACAACAACAACAACAACAACATATTTAGGTTACCGTTGCCACACAAACCGGTCACGAGTCCCCAGACATGGCATTTAATGCCGAGAAAATGACAACAGATAAGCATTGTTATGAATGTAAAGTACGCTATCGGGACCCCAAACCAAAAGATCTCGTTATGTATTTACACGCTTGGAAATATAAAGTAATTTATAAAATGCATAAAGCAAATCTTTAAAAATTATTCATAAAACAAAATATCCTTTTTAAAGGGTCCTGCCTGGGAATATGAAACTGAACTGCCGTCTTGGGCCAAATCCGATTGGATGGAAAATGATCAGGATTAAAAATATTAAAAAAAAAAAATTAGAAAAAGAAAAAATAAACCACAACACACAAACTCAAACAAGAATTGTTTATACATCCCAAACTAAACCAATCAACCAACCATTTATAATTATTTCCTTTTCATACATTCATAGCCTTTTTCTATCTAATGAATGCAAAATTTAGATAAACATTACATAAACCGCTGTAATAAAAGCAAGTTTTTAAATTGTTAATTGCTTAATTAAGCACAAATTGTCACAAACACAAACACAATTACGTTACATGTATATATATTAGGTTTTTATATGTAATACATACACATATGAACATCAACTATTTGCGTATCAACTGAATAATACTAGTAATGTATGTATAAAAGTGGACGATGGAAAAGAAAAACTTTTTAATAAATATACTTTTTAAAATACATACACAGGCCTGCGAAATGTGTATACATTTACACACTTATTACTACTTAATTCGCACTACCTACATGCGGACACACTTTTATTAAAATGGTTGATCAGCTAGAGAAACAAGTCCATGATTGAAGCTGCTTCTAACTTAATAATATGGGATGTCCCAAAACTCATCCTAGATTGGAGTTTTGCATCATGTAATCGAATTGTTTCTCAGGCTATAATATTTTGTTTAAATCGCATCCAAATCTTGCAACTTAAGTAGAAAAAATTTCATTACAGTAGCACCATTGATCATTATTGCCTGACTAGAAACGGTTTAGAAAAACATAATTATCCGATGATGTCCTGCATTAAACAATGATACATTGTGCCTGCATTCGTTTCTCAAGAAGCGCTTCAGGATTTTCTTAGCCTCAATTGGGACAACTTCGTCAACTAACCTAGCCATCAAGATGAAAATGAGCTTTATTGCTGGAAGTGATTGTGTTCGAAATATAATGATTGCTCAACACTGTAATGTAGTCTTTTCGCATAGCGCTTCATTGATTAAGCCATCAACGCGGATAATTTTACTCGAAAAATCAGCATTGATGCTCAATAAGCCTTTTAGTGAACTCTCTTCGCTGTGCATGGTCACTGGGCTTCCGTTCCTAGGTTCCTAGGTTAATTGACCCAGATAGTTCGTTGAAACTTGCCATTCTTATCCACGACATCGAATTGATGATCCTGGACTTTCCCCAACACTCTCACGTTCTGCTTCGACACTATCTGTTATTGGATGGCACTATGTTTAGCATTACCATTTGGTCCAGTCTTCCTGAATTTTGCAATTACGCTCTTCACAGTTTGTTAGATTAAAATTAAATGAATAATTCAACCGTTATTTTTAAAATACTGTTCAACAATAAAAACGCGTTAATCTCTCGTATAATGCTCCATTTTTACTAACCTAAGTGCCCTATACTGTCCGCTATCAAAATGTTTTGTTTTTTTTTGCTGCCAACACTTTACCTCACAGATAATGGCAAATTCAAATCTTATGTAAATTTTAAGACACCCTATATACAATGGCTTTTTTAGAAAAGCAGGTCTATAGTTGAAACTACTTTAAAATCTAACTGGACAAAAACGAAAATATTGAATTGCAAAATTTCTAAAACAGAATGAAAATAACAAAAAATTCTGAACTCGACCTAAAAATATGACGAACTTCAATTGTTGTTTCTTTATTGAAAACATACCCAGTTGGTAATGCAAGTTTTCTTATAACAAGAATACGATCACGGTCATCAAAACTATTTCATTCAACGTCATGTGTAACTTCATAAGGGTTTCTTTCTTTTACTTTAAGATAAATGATTATTAGAGTTTCCTTCTCTCTTCAGTTTCGCCAATATACTTCTTGGAAAAATCCTTTATAATAATTATAAGACGAAATAAACTAAGCATATAGTAGGATCGAGCGAAGACTATAATGGGGATTCTCTCGAAGAGTTTTTAGTTAGTTCCGAACAGCTTGATCGTGTTTTTAGTTCTTGTTCTTTCGTATTTGCTTGTAAACGATAGGAAATCGTTTGTGTAACTGTTTTTTGTTATTTTATTTTATTTTTTTTAGCTAAAGTTATTTTTATTAGTAGCGCTCTAATAAATCGGGAAATTTATTCAAACGATTTTCAGTTACAAAAAAACAAACTTATCTTGATCTTGTTGCCATTCTTTCTTACTGATGTCATATTTGAAAAAGTGGTTCGGTTCGGTTAAGCTGTACATGGCTGTTACCGGATTAGAAGCCTATTTTGTTCTATCTATTAATACCAATTATGAATAACAAAAAAAAAAAAAATTTTTTTCCTGATTGCAAGCTTCTTTATTAGCTAATAATTTTATCCCTTATTCCTATTCCTTACTCCCAATTGTCGTAATTATTTATTTATACAGCAATTCGAAATGCAAAATTCTTTAAAATAAAAACATTTTGCAAATAATACACCATAAGGACATGTATCTCGAAATTTGCGTCAGTTGTTCACAGCAGTCATAACAAACCTCCAAAAAAATATATACCTCAAGATTATGGCACGAGTATTAGAGAAAAGAAAAAATACAGTCCCATTACTTTTTGTTTGTGGAAAAGAGCATATCACCAAGTTCTACATTTTTTTTCATTAAAGTTTAGTATATTGATATGTTTTGATCCGAAGAACGAACCCTGTTAAAAATGAATTGGATTGGACCATGTCTACAATCGGCCACTCCTCACCCAACATCCTACTTCCAAAAATTTATATGAAAAATTTTGTTTTTTATTTTAATATATCACAACACAATTGTCATTTTTTCATATACTAAGTGAATGTGAGATATTTGAATAGGAACAAAACCGTTTTTTGAATATTGTTGGAAAAAAAAATAAAGAATTTGTTTCTTTTTCAAAAAAAAATAGTCTCTACTTCACGCACCATCTCAACGCTGCAAGTACGAGACTTCACAAAGAAGATAAAAGAATTGAATGACAATTTGAAATATTTTAAATTAATCATAAAAATTAATTTGAAATCTTGTACCACTCGATCAAAAACACATGAATTTGATTGGCTGTTGCTCGAAGAGTACCAAACTCAAGAGTAAATTTTACATGCTTTAGCCTAAGAAGTAATAAACCCAAGAGCAACTTTTACATGCTTTGAGCTGAAGAGTAACAAACTCGACGGAAAAAGTTTTGCATACATACACTTATATTGTAACTGATTGATCGATTTAAAATGCTATATAAAAACTTCCAGCATTGCAGCAATCAAACTGCATACAACATTAATACGAATAGAAAACCTATTCATAAGATTAAAAGTATGTAATCTTTATCGTTGATTACCGAACAATGTTCTTATACAGATCAGTACATTGTTATGTTATTGTCTAATACGATTGAGTTGATTTGTAGAGAACAAAATAAGCCGAACCTAGAAACAAATAATAATAATACTTGACTTGAATATAAAATAACTTTCCATTTGTCGAATACACTAAAATATATTTGTATTAGAGCCTACATACGTGAGACATAATAAAATTTTCTTTAAAATAATTTAATTAAATATTGTTAACTTTAAATACATTAAATATATTATTATTTAAGTGAAAAAAAATACAACAAGTATATAAATTTTAAGTGATAGTGTTATTAGCAAATAACCCGTGTGTAAAGGAAGGGAGGGAGGAGAAGATATGAAATTATATATATTACTCTTCCCCTTTTATATACATATTAACATATATATAATGGACCAAAAATAATATTAAAAAAAAAAAAAAAACTTGAAATATCACAACTACACGTACACACTCTACATAATATAGGTATACTCCTGAACTTAATCGATTAAATATTGTAATGAAAAATAAAAAAGCTGCTGAAAAGAGCATTTAAGCTGTATGGTAAAAAGTTTGTGCCTTCATTTTTATATACACAACCACTGCTATTCATACTCTAGAAGCAGTTAAAATGTTCATTCAATTCTGATATATAAAAACGCTACTTTGTTAAATTAAAATTAGAAAACAAAAAAGAAGCAAAATTCAATCAATCCAGGAAAAGTAAATTGAGAAGAAATTGGAAATTGGAAAAAGAACTCAATCAGTTCTACATTTAATTACAAATATGAGTAAACATAATTGATTCTATAAAAGACAATATGCAATACAGACATAATTACTAACGCATATAATAAATGCTTTTTTACACACACACACACATATATATATATCTATATATATATATATAAAAAATCCAGCGTATTTCATAATTCATATCTACTTTATATTAAATACGGATTTTTTAAAACAGCTTCTTTAAAAAAGACAAGTAGAGAGAAATTGAAATTCGCCTTGAGGCGAATCCTACATACTCGCCACTTTAAACAGATGCTCACATAAATACATTGTAAAATATTTCGCGAGTTGTTTTTGCTTCATGAAATGTAAACGAACGAAGTGTTTTACCTTGTTATCCTTATGAGGCCTTCAAATATCTTAGCTTTGTTTCAGCATTACTAATAAACATCCATTTTTCAACTTGATCTTTGCTGCTCGGTAGTCATTTAAGAATATATTGTCAGGTTTCAGGCTTTTTTTTTTTTTATTTTTTGCGACCGTAATCCTCTCAACAATAGATATAGATAGACAGAGAAACGGTCGGACGACCGAGCAAACGGACGACAAAGCTAAATCAACATCGGAATTTTATGTCGATTAAAAATGTATATATAAATTTACGAAGTCTCAGAAAGATGTTCTTGAAATGAAGACAGTGGTGGGTATAAAATATTTTCGTAAACAATTCCTCCCGAAATTATTTACGGCACACACTACATATCCAAATTTTTATATCCTAAATAGAAACCAATATATTTCTTGTAGTAAACACTTATTTGTATGTATGTAATTATTTCATTCTTTACATTAAAATACAACAACACAGTCAGATAGACATACTCTTATACGTATATAAAATTGTTATAATCATTATTATTATTATTATGATTTAAATAAATAAAATTTAAATTTTTAAATAATTTTTATTGTGTGTTTACTTTTTACATTATTTCTACTAATAAACATTAATTGAAACGTTACTTGTTTACGAGCTTACTTTCACACATAAGGACTATTGTATGGAAAGATGTTCGAAAGATTGACCTGCATGATCAAAGTTTGCCGCAGTGGATTTATATATCAAATCACTACTCTGAATCGATGCTATAAAAAATTACACTTTCTTGCAGTATAAGCGCGACTCAATTTTTATAACAATGTTTTCGTAGGTGGTACACTAAAACTTTGCTCATTCATTTAGGAGATCAAAATACTAATCGTCTCCGGCTTTTATTAAGAAATTCATTTTTCGTACAAAAACTTTTCAAATCGGTTGCTATTTATTTACTTTATTTTAATAAAATTTTCGAAAAAATTATTTTTGTATAATTAAGGAAGAGGAACGTTAGTAACGAGGACTATCGGCACGAAGTGGGACATCATAAGCGAAAGGATCGTAAATATCGTTCGATCCAATCCAGTCTTAAAAGTATTCATTCCAAGCGCCGAACCATGGTCATTTTGTTATTTTGACGTTTCCTGATCATTTTTATAGCCACAATCGAAAGTGAGTGTTATGTTCATTTTGTCATTTTGTTTGTAATGCCTAGAAGGAAACTTCAGAGAGTGCCACAAAATATATATATTCTCAATCAGCATCAAATTTAGAATGGCCGTAAAAATGAAAATATCGGCTTTTAATTTGGCAGAAACATCGGAAGTTCTCCCGCATACGCTATTGCAACTGAGTCAAATCAATCACAGGTTACGCCTGTAGTATAAAATAAACTGAAAACACATCTAATTGCTCGATCACCAGGTGAAAATAAAAATTTCCGCGGTGTTCCCTAAAAGTAGGAAAAATCTGCTACGTCCACTTATTAAAATTTGATTTTTTTAAGATTAAGGTAACTTTCAGACTTGGTTCTTTTTGCACATAGAAAAGGGTTGGAGGGAATAGCCCCATACCTAGAGTAGCAAAAAGCAGGACTTGGTCATTCGAAAGGAAAGTAAATCTGTGCGTTTAACATAAAAAGATATATTTGGAATGATTCCAAATAAATCGGAGCAATAAAACATAAATCTATTTTTCTTGATTAACTACAACCCTCCAAGCTTAATATACATTGCACCATAAAAATTGTCAACAATGCAAAGTGTAAGTGTCGACAAAACAAGACAATAATCGAGGGAAATTTGAGTTTGCACTCTCATGAACTAACTAGTATGTTTGGCAGAAAAGAAACGTAAACGAATTTTAGTTTTTCCTTTTTTTAAGGTCTGTATAAGATTGGTATAAGACCTACAATTAGTCAGCATAGTTTAATTGCCACTATCTGCCGCATAGACAATGCGACAACAAATCTTAATATTCATTTATAATAAACAAAAATATAACCGACGAATCGATTGCAAACTTTGTCGGTAGACTCAATTAATCAAAAACTATTTTTAGAAGAATTTTATTTCCGATTTTTATTCGATTGTGCCATCAACCTGTGATTATTAGGTGTTGGCCGTAAAGCACCATTACCAGCAGCAACATTTGCATTTCTGTTATTAAAACTATTACGAGTGCCTCCGCGACCCCGCTGATTTTGATTCTGCATAACGCCCGGCACACCCCCTCTACTCTTACTCATTTCTGCTCGATTTCTTGATTTTGCCTGGGCATCTTCTTTTACCATATCTATCACTTCATCGGGTATACGCAAATATTTAATAGTACTTCCGCGTATATAACATTCTGGCATACGCCAAAAGCGGTCACCATCCTAAGATGAAGTAGGAAAAGGTAGTGCAAAGATTTAAAAAATTTAGGAAAGAAAATATATATATATACCAACCTTTGATGTGCATATAACATCACGTAAATTAATGTTCATCCATGAATCACAACTAACTAGATGTCCATTGTAAGTTTCCCCATTCTTTAGCTCAACCAACTACAAAAAAAGAAGACACAGGCACATACATATTTGAAAAAAAGCAAAGGACACTAATCTTACAAATGCTTATTATTTTATATTAAGTATTAAATAATTAGTGACGTCTTTCCTACCAAGTGCGGAGAAAAAAAGATTCCCTCAATAATAATAACAGTTAATATACAATAAAAATACTTATATGAAATATGTGTAAACTAAACTGGAAATTCTTCTTAGGATAGTAGCATGAAAGTTTAGCCGCGCATTCATATCAGCAAATTTTGAAACAATAATCCATTCTCCATCCATTCTTCATCCATCTTTGAGAGCCAGCTATCACACTTGGGATCTCATAAAAGCATACGATTTATTAAATGTGATCTTTTTGATAGTTCTTAAATTTTTTACAATATTTTCTACAAGATATTTGTAATTAAAATATGAATTGTTTATAAATGGCTTACCATGGGATGATTTTGAGCGGTCTTTAAAAGTGAAAGCGGCAGCTAAAAGAAGTAAATAATTTTCAATACAAGATAATAAAAAGTATTTTACTAATAACAAACCATATTTTAAAAATGATATCAATATTTGCAAACTAAACCGCACGCAGAGAAAAATATTTATTTACAGCGGAACAGTGTTGTTAAGTAATTGTTATTTATATCAAAACAGTGTTGTTAAGTAATTATCATTTATATCAAAACAGTGCTGTTAAGCAATTGTTATTTACAGCAAAACCGCCGTGATAAATAATAACACACTGTTAAGAAATAAGAGGCAAAACATAATGAAGCCACGCCCATATTCCCACAAGGTTTAGCATATACAAACTCATTCAAACTTGAGAAATTAAATTCTATATAATGTGATACAAATAAGAGCTTAAACAATATAATACGAAATATAAAATTATATAAAGCTATTTTAAATGAACCGTTTTTATCTTCTTTAAAGTTTTTTCTGCTTATTTCAATTTACCCACCAGTCCTCGAAATACAACCGCGGGCTTCATTGTTTTTAGACCTTAAGAAATAAAAATATTTGCGTGATACACCGTATCTTTTTTTTATATGTTTCGTCTTAAATGTTTTCTATCGTAAAATTAGTAAAGTGTTATAAAACCTTTATATCAATACAAAAAAAATAACCTGGCAATTCTGCAGGAAAATGAAAAGGAATATATAAAAATAAAACAAATTATAACAAGTATAGTAAACTAAATTGGGTCGTAATTTGCACAAATTGCCACAAATTTCTGAAGATTTTCACATCTACAAACAATGGCGAGTCCGTCTAGGTAATCGCAAATTTAAAATTAAAAATAGAAAGAATGATGCGACTCATAAGTAATTTTATAGAGATACCAACAAGGTATGCTGTTTTTACCATCCAGATGCTCCACTAATTGAAGATTATCGAGCTGGTGATATGATTTGTCCTGAATGTGGATTGGTTGTAGGAGATCGCGTTATTGATGTGGGTTCAGAATGGCGCACATTTAGTAATGAGAAAAGCGGTGTCGATCCTAGCCGTGTTGGTGGACCAGAAAATCCTTTATTGAGTGGTGGTGATTTATCCACTATTATTGGTCCTGGGACGGGATCAGCTTCTTTTGATGCTTCTGGTTCTCCTAAATATCAGAACAGGCGTACTATGAGCAGCTCAGATAGATCACTGATATCGGCTTTTAAAGAAATTTCTATGATGGCCGATCGAATTAATTTGCCTAAAACTATTATCGATCGGGCAAATAATCTTTTCAAACAAGTGAGAAAAATCATTTTTCATTTCGTTTTTTTCAAATACGATAATAAAGAAAAGAATATTTTAGGTTCACGATGGTAAAAATCTAAAAGGACGTTCGAACGATGCCAAAGCATCCGCTTGCCTTTACATTGCTTGTCGTCAGGAGGGCGTGCCGAGGACATTTAAGGAAATCTGTGCTGTCAGCAAAATTAGTAAAAAAGAGATAGGACGTTGCTTTAAACTAACTTTAAAAGCGCTAGAGACAAGTGTTGATCTGATTACTACAGCTGACTTTATGTCACGATTCTGCGCTAATCTTGGTTTGTTTCTGCGATAAACTCGTCGGCTGGAAATAAATAAACTCATATTATAATAACCAATTCACAGATCTGCCGAATACAGTACAACGTGCTGCTACGCATATCGCTAAAAAAGCAGTAGAAATGGACATTGTACCTGGACGGTCACCAATTTCAGTAGCCGCAGCTGCTATATACATGGCATCACAGGTAAGTATAAAATGTGCCTTTACTTGTGATTTAATATCATTCAACGTAATCATTCCTTTCGTAGGCATCTGAGCATAAGCGCAGTCAAAAAGAAATTGGCGACATTGCTGGTGTAGCGGATGTCACAATAAGACAATCTTACAAGCTTATGTATCCCGAGGCAGCGAAACTGTTTCCTGAAGATTTCAAGTTCACTACTCCAATTGATCAATTACCGCAAATGTAATTTGCTATTAAATTACAATTGATTCCTGATCTTGAAATCAACTTATTTGAAGCTCACATGAAAGGAATAATCATACTGTGTCTTATATCAGAACCCCGCATTCATAGTATTTTTCAAGAGTCCTTGTCTCGTCGGGCTAATTAATATAAATACAAATATTTTATAAAGTTTCAATGTATGTATATTGTTTAAAAAGATGTTCATTTCATAAAAGTTTTTCCAAACATTTGTACAAAATATATACGAGGGGATACTACTTTTTGTCTTCTTCTTTTTTTCCTCTTTCTACTCCTTGACACCTGTTGATGTTTTAACAATCATATTCTCACATGTGAGAGGATCGGACATCATTTGGTCTTCATCAAATGTTGTGGTTAAATCAATTTCCTTGTAACGGCGCTTAGAGCCAAAATTTTGTAACAACATAATTTTATTAATCAGACAATGCTGCTTCTCCATTTCTTGGTCCAAACATGTTTGCAGATATTCAAGATCTTTCTCTTCGCAAGATGTCTTGCATGACTTACAGGCAATTAATTGTATTAGTTCTTTAATATTTTCCAAATGCGTCGCTTGACATTTAATTTCTTTGACCAGCTTTTTGTAATCTGCATATTGGCGCTCCTCTTCCTCATCGTCAGTGGATGAACCAATTAACGGGAAGTCTTCTTCCACCTCTTCTTCTGCCTTGTCTTCTTCTCCTGGAACCTTTTCAGTGACTTCGTCCTGGACATCACCTTCTACTCTCTCAACATTTTCTTCCGCGCTTGGTTGTTCTGGTGCCGTTTCAGGTTCATCTGCCATTTGGAAAGAAACTCGAAAAAACTGCAAATTCCGTTTATCTAATAGAAATTTATTTTTGTTTTTGTCTGTATGCAATAAAATCAAATAACCTTTAATTTAAAAAAATTTCGTAAATTTTCTTAACTGATAGAGAAATATTTATATTTTTAAATGCTTGTCAACTGAGATCGATTTTTGTTATCTGAAAATATATAAACGGGTAATGTCCTTAATTTAAAAAAAACCGTGGGCTTTTGCTCAATACGATAGAACCATATAATTTTCCACATATATTTCGCCAGCTTTATTGTACTATCCGTACAAAAATGGAAAGGATTAACCCTGTCCACACGATATAATAGAATATTGAAGTTTACTTTTTTCGTGAAAACCCTGTAATATCATGAAAGAAGCTCTGGAGACTCATTATAATACTTACAATATGTATATTTTTGATCAGTCTGTCCGTTTGCTCGTCTGAGTACCTGGTTATCTGCATAATGTTTGCGATAACAACTTTCCCGTTCGCAAATATTAAGATATCTGGATCAAATTTGGCAAAAACATTGAAAGTTCATTGTGAAAGTGCATTGCTGTAAAGAATGAACCAAAATGATCAAAAGACATGCCTACAGTATAATAATATAAGCTCAAAACAGCTGTGACTTCTGGACGTTTTGCTTATTACTCATAGAGTACAAATTAAAATTTTCTGATTCTCTCTAAAAATTTGCTACATCTACGCAATATTGTCTAATTTTATTAGATTAAGGTGGGAGGTATAAATATATAAAGATTCGGCACAGTCGAGTATAATTTTCTTACTTGCATATCTTTAATCTACAGTTTGAAGCCGTTTACAAGTATCGACGAATTTTGTGGTCTTTACTTTTAGCTGAATAAAAATATGTTGGTTTATTAAGGTCGATCATTAAGCTCTTTATACTGCTCCACAACTTTATGTAATTTTATAGTAAAATACGAAAAATTATATCTTGTTCTCATGTAATCACGCGTTTACCTGGGAACCGGCCCCGAACATGAAATGGCGTTGCTTCAAATTAAGCAAAAAAGAGAGAGAAAATTAAGATAAGAAAGGAACATGAAGGCTATTAAGTCGTTTGCTCACGTTTCGATAATATTATCTTTTTTACACATCAGAAATGTTTTTAAAAGGAAAAATCTTGCAATAAATTTCCCTATATCCGAAAGCTTGTGATAGGAATTTCTTTATATTTGTCGTCATATCTTGATTTTACCAACGACAAGGAGGCAAGCATGAGTGAATCGACTGAAATTTCGGATTGAAATTGAAAGCATTTATCGTTGTACTTTCAAATGTCGACGATTGCCAAACATTAAAATGTAAATACTTCTTTATCAGTCAAGGAAAGAAAAGATGATATTTTCTTCTTTTTTTTTTGAATTAAAGTTTTTTTTTTTTAAATTTAATACATGTGGATCAATAGATAACCGAAATTTGCAGTGATTTTTTGAGTTTTTTTCCGAATGGCAGATGAACCTGAGTCGGCGCCAGAACAACCAAAGGCAGAGGAAAATGTTGGTAAACTGGAAGGTGCTGTCCAAGAAGGCACCGACGAAACTCCAGGAGAAGAGGGCACTGCCAAAACACCAGACGATGAAGACAAGCCATGGGTAGACTACGACAAATCTCTAGGAGGAGAAGAAGAAGGAAACGAAGATGTTGAGAAGTTAGAAGAAGAAGAAGTCGAGGAGGACTTTCCATTAATCGGCCAATTTACAGACGACCCGGAGCAGGAACGAAATTATGCAGATTACAAAATAGTAGTCAAAGAACTCAAAAGCCAAATAGCTCATCTAGAATGTATTAAAAACCAAATACAAATCCTTACCAATAAGGGATATAAAAGATTTTGTGAGGAAACCGATCTTAATGACTTGCAAACATGTTGGGACAATGAAATGGAAAAGCAACGTTGCCTGATCAATAAAGTAATATTTTTACAAAATTTTGGTTCTAAACGCCGTTATAAGGAAATTGACTTAACCATAACATTTGATGAATGTAAAATCATATCCACTCCTTTTACATTTGAAAAAAAAACGATTGAAATGCTAAAATGTGCAAAGGATGGAAGTAATCGGAAAGAAAAAAAAGAAGATATTTAATATAGCAACATCCCACTTCTTTTTTTCAAATAAAATAAATATATTTTAAAACAAATGTATATATTTATCGTTGTCCTTATCTTTATCCTCATTCTCATCATACTTCATATTGCTGCTTTACACATATGGTTTCGTTTACAAAGGCGAACTTTGCAATACGTAAAATTTTTGATCTACGACTGATGGCCTTGACCTGTATTACAATTTCTTCTTGGCTATTTGTGATTTCGCCATAATCATTTTACGGTAGACAATTTGTTTGTTTGGTTTTGAGATGTCACCAAATTTCATGTCATGCGGACCCTTGTTTTTAAAATATTCGAAAATAAACGTTCAGTGATTTCGTCCTTTTGTTTGTTTCTGCATTTTGAAAGTTTTCCCGACAAAGTTTACATTTCTTGTTGTTAGACTTATATTTGCCCTTGGACTTAGCACTGTATATTTTTACTTCCATTGCTATGAATGAAAGATAAAAAGTTTAATCAACAATAGATCGCCACCAATTGTATTACATTTGAATATCTTTCTTTCAGTATTTCATAAGGACTTGTTGTTTAGTATTTTTCATAATCGTCGACTCCGCATATGCATGAGATAGACAAAATGATGTGAACACGGGTTTTGGAATTGTACCCCAGCCATGAATGTTAGTTTTGTGGAGCTTCCGTCATACTGCTATCACTTTTATGTTGTCTGACCACAATACTTTTTTGGATCTTCTTGACAATCATCGATTTATTGTCTTTAGCCTTAATCTCAACTACATTTCTTTTCGATTCGTTCGTGAGATCACTTGCCAAAAACCTCGGGGCAGGAAAACGAGAACTTTGGTTGTCTCTCATAAAGCCAGCTATTGGCTATTAAGTTAACTTAACTTAAATTTTCTATCACTTTACATAAAGTTACATAAAGAAATTTTTAATAAAAAAGTAACGACAACATTTTTTATTATAGTTTAGCAAATAATTTTTTTTATTTTTCACTTTTTTGTTATGAAACAACAGCATTTTCGTTATAGGCTTTATTTGAAGCGAAAATACATAAATACATAATCATGTAAATTGTTGTAAACGTATTAGAATATTTTTTTTCATTTTCACTTTTATTTTAATAAACTATAAATTTATAATAGGTTCTCTTGCTTTATTAAACAAATTATTACTAATCAACAAAAAAAAAAAGAAAATAATAAAATTGTAATAATAACATTAAATATATATGTGTATCTAAAATGATTGTAAACTTTTTTATCATTGCAATAAACTGTTAGCATTTGTATATTTTATTCTTTATTTTTGCATAATTAGTTAATAATGCTGCTTAACATATTATTTATACCAGTGTATATAGATTTATTCATTTTAGCCTTGTAGTGGTTATAGTTACTTTTAATTTTAATATTTAAGAACAATTCAATCTTAATACTAACTTTTTTGGTTATAAAAATATTTATCTCAAATAATTCAATACAAATTAAACATTCAGAATCTATAAAAACAAAAATATTTTAAAAACTAGCAATAAATAAAAAAGAAATTACAAATATTTAAACAAATGAGAAAATTATATTTATCTTGTTCATCCTTTTTTTTTTTTTTTTTGCTTTTCGTCCAAGAATTCATTTCATTGGTCTAAATAAATTATAACAAGAACATATTAGTCTTCGATCGAATCTTGATTACTGAGAAAATACAGATAAATTTCTTTTAAATATTTTAATAATTCATAGTTAAGAGAATTTCAGTTCATTTGTCAGGATGATCAGTTTTACTTTTAAATGTCACTAGTAAATATCTATATCAAATTCTAGATGAGTATTCAGTTATTGATTTTTTCTTTTTTTTGTAATTAGTTTGGTCGTGTTTGACAAATCGAATCAAAAAGGTCTTTGCATTTCATATAATTCCGTGATTTAAGAACTGCGAACTTTCAACTTATATTTGCGGTAAAGGATAACGCTTACATTAGCCTGAAATTTTGAACTATTTTCATTTGATTTCATTTAAAAAATTGCATTCCATTCCCTGAAAGTGGTATAAGAGTAAGGATTTCTTTAACTGAAACCGAAAAACTATGTCAAGATTATAGAATATTTATACATTTAATTCATAGAACAAGTCATCACGTACTTTGGATTAAATTAAGTTTTAAACTGAATTGGATTGAATTGAAATTTGAATTATATCTTGAACATTCTTATTTGCTGGTATTAAATTAAGTAGAATCGATCACTTCACTTATTTTAGACTTTCATTACGCAAAGAAGAAACAATTATATACAGTTAGAGTAACATTCTAAATGTTATAAATGAGCTTTAGCTTTATCGAACTTATTGTGCCGTTTATCCAACTAAACCGTAATTCATCTAAAAGACATGAAACTAAACAAATTTAATCCATAGCTAAAACGCATTTTTCATCATCCATATGACCAATGCATTCTAAAGCTGGACGATGTTCTGAATCCCACATACCAGGACCACAACGCTTACATAAACCAGCCAAAGTGCAGGGAATTTTTGGAAGTTGACGATATTGATATAACAACCCACGTGCCTTTCGTAATATCAATTGACCATCCATATACATGGCTAACGAACTAAAGTGCAGTAGCATCTCATCGGCTCTTAAATTTTGGGCAATAACATCATCTGCATAAACCGCTATAATGGCTAAGCATAGAAATAAATGGAAATAATCCGTTAAGTAATTGGACCAGCAAGCTTCCCACATACGGATAACTACAGCTTCAGTAAATTCTCTTTTAAAGCACAATAGTAACCAACGATGACAAAACAGCAATTCCAAGGCGTCACTATGCTGCTTTAAATGTTCATAGAACCGTGGAAGCATAATGCGTATTAGTTCACGCAAATAATTTAAATTACGATCAATATCATTATCAGTTGGTGTACAAACAAAAAATGCTCTCTGCATTAGACCGACAAAACACCAAAAAGTCTCGGATTCATTTTGTATTTCACATAATACCGGAGCTAAAAGATCGCTCATACCTTGTGAATAAGAAATACCGGTATTGTAAAAGGCATAGTTTAATAAAATGTTTTTCATAATTTCAGTATTAGGATTGTCTTCGCCGCAGAAGAAAGGATTTGAACGATCTGTACGTACAACATCTTTTTCAACAATACACTGAACTGTTTTCCAAAAATGTATTTGTTCTTCTGGTGACATAGAGTACAAGCGTCGTCTTGTAATCTCTTCATATTCTTGCCGTTTAATATCCATTAATACGGCGCGATCTTCAAATGTTGATGAGAATGAATAACATTTTAGTAGAAATGGCCAAACGGTTTTACGTAAACTTTTCTCTAAACCTCCAAAAAATACGCATTTCCTTAACATTAAATCATCATCGATTTGTCCCTTTTCATTGAGCAATGTACCGTAGAAAAAATTGGTAGTAATCTTTTTCACATTTCCTTCGTCAGGATGAAGTTCAGATTTCTTAACTTCTGGCCGACAAACCATAAACTGACGATAAGGTAAATTTTGTTTTTCTTGTCCTAAAGCATGAGTAACGTTATGTAAAAAACAGTGCCATTGATGAAGGACCTAGAAGCATAGAAATATGAAATATTGCACATAGGCCGAAAATATAAATAATTTATTACTTGCGCTAAATGATCCAAACCACCGTAATGAAAATGCAATATCTTGTATTGTGATTCACGCGAAGCAATAACCAGTTGGCCCGATGTGCAATTGTTGTCATTAAAGAATAGCCTCAACGATCGCATTTGACTTAAATCGACCGAAAATCGGCGACATTTGATGTTTGCCTTGCGTCTAACAGTAGGGGTAGTATTTGCGCTATCTGGAAATGCCAGATTATGTTTAAAAGCCAGAAGTTCTGGTGTCATCCAATTCGGATTATTATCATCCGATACCGAACCATCCGAATTTAATTGAAGTTTTTCTCGATCGGCAACCACGACACAATTGTAAGTTTGTGGTATATTTGTGTTCTCTATTTGTGGATTTGAAATAGTTATGTTAACCGAGGTAATTGGCTCCTTACGAAGTAACGCTTTCAAGTCTTCTAGAGATGCTTTTTTACCACCTAATAATGGCTGCAATTCATTGCGTAATTCTTGCATATCGACTGTTGAAGTGTTAGTCTCGTCTTCTTTTATAATTTCGTTGTTAGCAATAGGACAATTGTTGGATCTCACCATATCGTCGCATTTATTAAGTTTGCATCCACCGTTAACATCATCAACGAAAAGTTGCGCATTTGTTCCGGCCGTTATTGGTAAAGGTCCTTTAAAATATGCTGGGCAGCCCTCATCTGATGAGGGACATTTGCACAGAGATGAATTCGGTATCCAAGTTAGCAAGAGAGTTGAACGTTTGGCGCTATTGTACTGATCAACAAACGTTTTCGTTGTTACCGTTAAGTAGCCGGGATAGTGAAGTAAATCACATTCTTGACGTGCCACTACTGGTGGATGTATGCATACATTATTTTTGCAAAAAAGAATTTCGTTGTCTTCATAAACGTTATCGATTTTTTCATCGAGCTTATCTTCACCAAGTATTAAACTGGAGGCTTTTTTAAATATATCAGCAATTGGCATAATGTCAGATTAAATTTTGCTTAATTCTTCTTATTCGTAATGAGTATATTTTAAATTTGCACCCTAAAATTCTAAATCACTTTTTTCTTCCTAGGAACGCAAACGATATTTACTACGCGTGTGTATTATGTATTTGATTTACAATTAAATTAATTGGTAAGCTTTTATTGTTGAACATAGACCTTTAGGTTTTTATGTAAAACAAAATCTTTATCAATAGATTTCCTTCACTTTTCTATATTTACTTCTTTTCTTTTTTCTAATCTATTAGTTGAAAGAAAGCACAATTTTATTTTGATTTATACAACTTTTGTTTTGCAAACTGATGACCTTTCTTCCTACATACCGTTATATTATTAATAGAGTTACCAATCTTATGATTTTTGATTTCGCGTTTTATTTCTATTATTATTATTATTTAGTTACATCAAAGAAATAAATTCCTAGAATGAAAAATGGTTAGTATAGTAATTTCAATAAAATTAAAAATTTGAATGATGTTATACTCGATAGGTACTTTCAAAATGTCCATAGGTTTAGAAGATTCAATTGCAAATTTCCGAGCTGTGCTAATGTTTTGACATTCATAGAGTATATGTTCAATACTAAGGTTTCGTCCAGAATTGCAAATTGTGCAAACTAGACTTCTTAAAGATCCACGGGTACGAAAGGAATTCTCGCAAGTGTTTTGATATTTTCATTTTAGGGTTTATAATAAAAAAATATTTAGAGATCGCATTTGCTGAAAACGACAGAAATACGCATACATTTTATTAACCAATGATAATAGTTTTAATTTTATTACAATTGTTAACATACATATATATTTTACATACAAATACATATAAATACAAAATAGTTTCTTGTTTTCATTCAGATTAACAACATAAGCAAAAATTATTTATAGTAATAAGAGTATTGAAAAACTCTAAAGTTCTCATAATTTCTTTAATAACAAAAGGAGTGAAAGTCGTTTTACAGTACCTTGTATTGTAATGAAATTATTAATAATATTTTAATTAATCAACGGATGTTTTTCCAATGCACCAAAATAATTAAAGCTGTAGAGCAAAAGTAATTCGGCACAAATGAGAATTTGCACGGAACTGACATTTGTTCTCAATAATTTTCATATCTCTTTCTTTTTTTTAAACACTTTACGCGGTTTTCTAAATCAGTTTTACTCCGAAATTAAATTAAATTGTTTCTTTTTTCAAAAATGATGCTATTTCGATATCTACGAGTTTTTTTTAAGAAAAATTTAATTTTTTCTGTACACTTATAACTTTCGTTTAACTATATAACTCGATGACTGCAGTACAAAGTCTTAAGAAATTAGATATTTAACGGTTTAAAAAAAAAATCATTATTTTAAAGAAAAAAAAATTAAATGTTTTTACTTGTCCCTTACAATTGAGTCGTGTTGAATTGTTTTGAAATTTACCTCCAGCTTCGCTAATAATGACAGTCAAATGTTTGGAATATTATATTAGGCCCAAATTGTGGATAAATCCCAAACCTTTATAACGCGATCTTGACCTATGGTAAGTAATCGTTTGCGTCCCTCATCTAAGTCCATATAAACAATTGAATGTTTTGCATCATGGAATGACGCCAATGAAGGACGTCTGCAAAATTGAATAACAATATTAAATCGAACAATAACTAATAAATAGGGAATTTCAACATACTCAACAGTTTGCAGTTGATTGTAACAAGGATTACAGCAGCGTACATCAAATTCAAAACCCATAATAGGAATATTTATGCGATTACAAGAACAATTATCGCAAATAGCTTTCCCGCAATTTCTACAATGATGTTGGCGTATGCCTTTAATTAAAATGAAAAATAAACTCACATCAAATCAAATAATTCCATTTAATTCTAAATTTATTTTATTACCGATTTGTTTTTGATCCATCATGGAACGGAAATTCCAAAAGAAGGGCCGTGAGCACAATTGACAATTATTCGATTCAACCCAAGCTGGTACCTCTTTTCTCATAGCATTCATTTCCCAGAATACTACCACACTATCTTCACCACAACTAATCAATTGTTGCGTATGATTTGCATAAGCCAATGACGATACTTTGTTGCTAGACAGAAAATAAGATGGAAAAGTCATAATTGTAAGCTTTAGTATTATATTGAAATAGAAAAAAACAAACTTATGCCCTTGTAGTTCATATATAGTCCCACGTTTGCCACCTACGTCCCACACAATAACCGACAAATCACATGAACCGCTGAATAGCAATTGAGGTCCTTCAACCCACTTTAAGCAACGAATACTCGCTGCATCATTAAAAGGATAAGTGTTAAATTAAAACAAGAAGAAGATAATATGTAAATTTTACCAGTATGTCCTTTGAACGTTGTTATCAACTGCACGCCTTGTAAATCGCATTTTAACATAGTAATTTGTCCAGCGTGATCACCAACAAATGCGTACTTAGCTAATGAATCGAATCTGGTAAATGTAAAAAAAGATAAAGCAAACTTTTTTTAAGATAATTTTAATATATTCACTGTAATGCTGTGCAAGGCGTTTCAAAATTATATACTCCCACACGGCGAGCTGTGTCAGTACAATGATATGCAAATGTTTTATCTTTGCTGCACGACAGAATCCAATTATGTCCCTGAGAAAAGACCACATTCACAATGCGAGCTTGATGAGCTAAATAGTCGCGCACAAATGACAGACGATTGCAATCTTCCGATAATATGTATTGTGTTATGGTACCATTTTCTTGGCCTATATACAATTGACGGGTATCTTGAACGTAACCGATGCATGTGCATCCTGACGGCATATACTGACAGATACTAGGCCAATACTGTCCAGAATCGCGTTTTAACCATACTCTCACCGTTCTAGAAAATCGAATACAGTAAGCTTGAATACACTCGCAAACATAATTTAATTAAGCTTATAGTGAAAGCAAGGAGAATTTATTGATGTTGACCTATCACTTACTTATCGTCTGATACACTGATTACTCCATTTTCACCGGGTATTAATATGGCGGCATTAATATCATCACCGCTGCCTTCTAGTTTGCTTAATAATTCTGGCTTTTTGGTGCTAAAACGATCATTATTGTTACGTTGGGCTGGTTTTATTTCAGCAGCCATTATCACAATAATTTTTAAATAATCTGTTTCTCAAATTTCAGATCAGATCGGTTTCGCTGTTTTTAATGGGTGTGAATTGATGACACTGCACAGTGATATCTTTTAAATTACATACAAATAATAAAAAAAAAATCTCCAATATTTAACAAACAAATATGCTCTACACGACGTAAACTCACCAACGTCAACTACTATGCGATTATCTAAAAGAATTATCTTTCATGTGATAACAAATAATCGATAAATTTGCTTATCGACTAACTGTAAATATGTTTCTGCTATCACAGTTAGCAGGAAAAAGAGCGACATTTGAAAATAAGTCCTAAAAAATTTAAATAATTGAAATCTATTTCACGCATATCGACGAACTCGAAAAAACGGAATTCACTTCATAATCATTTTTTTTCATTTCCTATTTCAACCAGTTTCATCATTGCTTAAAAAAAAACAAGCTTTAAATTATTTTAATTTTTTGTTAAATAACCGAACGATATAGATCGACTTTTTTTAAGACGGATAATATGTATAGAGCAGGGAGGAAGAAGAGATAAAAAATTGACTTAACATCCAGAATAGTGAAGAAGAACCCTTCTGGTAAATCATGCGGAATATATTTATGAAAATCATACTTTTCTATTGTGCTGTCCCTAATTACTAGTGCGCTCTTTTTCGAAGGGACCAATAAGATTTCATAACCAAACGAGTTTAATATCGTGAGTGAGTAATGACATTCCGTATATTATAAGATTGCTAGATATCTTTTTTGACTGATAAACTGTCTGTGAGTTTGGTTTGTGGCTTGAAATACAGCTTGAAAAATATAGCATTCACTTTTTTACTTGATTTCATTTATTTACTGCTCAGTCGCTACGTTAGCTGAACTGTTAAGAAGCGTCTTCAGCAAGTCAGTACACGTGGGCTCAAATCTCATTGCGCTAGAGTTTTTTTTATAAAACGAAAAAACCTCAACAATGCCGATAGCCCAAGCCGCTAGTGCTGTCATCTCTAGTCTAAGAATTAATTTCATTAGTCTAGAATATAATAATAATAATAATAATTCGTTAAACTTGTTTGGCAACAATGTTTTTATGTTGAGCACGTTCAATATTCTTCCATGAACATGTTCTCATATCGTTACAAAACAGATGGACGGCAACACTAATCCAAAGTAGACTAAAAACTTACTATTTTTGAAAATAAATTTCGACAGCGAATGTTTTTAAATTATTATCAAAATGGCTATTTTTTACAATTATATAAATAAAGTAATATTATAGAAAAAACTAATTTTAACATTAATTCTCGTTTCACAGACAATTTGTAAAAATAATAAAATGAAATAACACCTGAATTTACAACATTCACATACATTCATCGGAATGTTTAAAGTGTTTGATAAACACAGGAAACTCATTCGTCGATTGCGATGAATTTCATAAGATTCGTTCAAAGAACGCTAAAGTATGCAAACTAGAGGAAAAACGTGTTTTGTGTTTCGTTTTGCTACGTGAAGTAGACATTGTTTCGTTAACTGTATAGGGCTATCTAACGTTTATATATGTATATATTATATATATATTTTTATGTTTCTCCTAGACCTGACGTCGCCAGAAGAAGGCTTACCCAGAGGTGCTGCAACTGGTAAGAGCCGCGCAGCAAGACGTTGGTAAATGTATGGTCAGTATCAATGCGCGGGATAGGCAGTCCAGTTCAGTAACATATGACATGACTGGAGTGTGCTCGGAGCTCTATGGGTGACACTTTGCAATCGCTCGCTATTAAATTTAATTGCAGGAAAAATTTTTTTCTAAATCATTCGTGATTAATGAAGAGAAATGTAGATTTTGGTAAGAAAACCAATACAACACGCAACATATACAACATACAGTTTGAGCAAAGAAAAAATTGTGCGAAAGAAAAGTAAGAATATTATTTCTCTTTGAAGCAAATAGAGAGTACAGATGTATCAATAACTTTAATTAAATGATCCCTGTGGAACTACATTAACTTAATTACATGAACGCCCTTTGTAGCAAGATTTTAGTGCATTACGATTCATTACAATCACGTCCAACAGGTCTAATAAGTCACAATTATTTTCGATCTTAACCTCAGAAAGCAGTTGGTGCTAGAAACTCTTTGAATACTTTAATCATATGTGCAAAAGTGTTGTAAAGCAATTTTTCGCCTTCCACTTGAGTATTTGGAGAAGTTTTGTTTAGAAACAGAAAAATAATTAAATATACCCTAGTACAAATGGAAAAGTGACGCTAGTTTAACCTTCACCAACTGATATTGTAAGATTAGTTATGTGATACGATCTAGCCTATGCAAGAAATATGCATTTACGAGCGTGTTCAATTCTTACTTTGATTTTAAAGACGTCTTTCCTAAGAAATTCTTTTCAGACTTCAAATAATTGTCTAGGAATGATTAAGATTTACTATTATAATTTTGAATTGCATCTTTTAATACATACGTATTAAAAGGTTAGATCCGAACATTTTATTTTAACAATAGATTATTTCTTTATATTTGAACTAGTATTAATAAAACATCACTTAATATTTTTGAACCACGTCATTTTCTTGTCTCAGGGTTTCAAACGATGTTTACCGTAAAGCAAATTTTTTCCCCTAAAAATAGAATTTCTAAATCAAATAGGAAGCACTTGATGAATATTCATCAGAAAGCGCTAAAAATGATTTTTCTATAATTCATAACTGTTTAGACAACTAATCTATTTAGTATTTTTAGCACACATGATTAAATAAATTTAAAAGACCGAATGAAAATTCCCACCCATAAGTAATTAGAATTTTTTTCTTTTTCCTGGCAATACTGTTCTACTTCATATCCCGCATTCTGTGTTTTGTCGACGTAAAAGAAATTTTATTCTGTTGGCAAAGTGTAAATGGGAAATATATATATATATATATATACATAGCAAATCAATCTTTTTTTTACCTGAATAATAAAATATCACTTTTTTTTTTTTAATAACAGAAAAGTCATCTTACTTCAATAGTGCGGAACTAAACACTGAATAGTAAGATAGAGTGAAAATTGATTATCGGCCAGAAAGAGTCGGCAGAATCATAAAAGTTCTTTCTCACGTCATTCCTAAAAAAGTAAAATTTCTTGACTATGAATATATTTCGTCTGGCCGGTGATTTGGCGCATGTTTTTGCCATAATTATTTTGCTGTTAAAGATTTGGAAAACAAGATCATGCGCTGGCATATCGGGTAAATCACAAGTACTCTTTGCATTAGTCTACTTGACTAGATATTTGGATTTGTTTACGACCTACGTCAGTTTATACAATTCGGTTATGAAGGTAATATTCCTGGCTTCATCGGGTGCTACAGTATATTTGATGTATGTGAAGTTTAAAGCAACTTACGATCATAATCACGATTCATTCCGCGTTGAGTTTTTGTTGGCACCATCAGTTCTTCTATCGTTGCTTATTAATCATGATTTTACCGTAATGGAAGTGCTTTGGACATTTTCTATCTACTTGGAATCCGTAGCCATATTACCGCAGTTGTTTATGGTCAGTAAGACGGGTGAGGCCGAGTCAATTACCAGTCATTATTTGTTTGCTTTGGGATCCTATCGCGCTCTGTATTTGCTCAACTGGATATATCGCTATTTTGTCGAGTCGCATTATGATCTGATCGCGATATTTGCTGGCGTCGTACAAACTATACTTTATTGTGACTTTTTCTATCTCTACATTACCAAAGTGTTAAAAGGCAAGAGGTTACAATTGCCCGCTTAATTTTTCGAGCTTCGAGACGTTGACACACTTCTTAAAAATGGTACGAAGCTTTGAGGCCAACACCATAAAGAAAGATCGAACTTACACAAAACAAAGCGTTATGTGAAGCTGCTAGCAAGCGTGTCAAAATAGTAACAATAAGATATTCTTACAATTGTATATGCAAACACATACTTTTATATACTTGCATAAAAAAAAAACACTTTTATATTCATCCTAATTTGTTCGATGGGGCGTATTTAAAAACTATTTTAATTTCAATACAATTACGATTTAAGTTCTTTTTTTTATCACTCTATTAAAGAGAAAAACAATACTATCTGCAAAGCTCAACGTTCAAGACATCAACATGAAGGTTTAGGTGGAATGGTGTACGCCAAAAATCTTAGGCTGCATTTGCCATGGTTTTAGCGCACTCCTTGTCAACATTTCATTTCATTTCCATTAATCCGAGATAGCCTGTTCAAACTCATTAATCTGTTTCCTCTCAATTTGTTAAGAACTTTGTTTTCTACAACTATTAATGGTTAATTCCCCGTACGTTTCTTTAGCTCTGTAATAATCTACGAATGTATTTGCTATACACAAATATTTTAAGAGAATCAATGATAATAATAATAATAAAATAAAAATTAACAAAAAAAAATAAATGAAAATTAAGCTTTTAATTAAATGCCAACGTTACAAAAAAAAGGAAAAGGAAAAATTCTCTTCTCTCTACTATAAACAAGTTTATATATGTATGTAGTTTTAATTTCTACAAAGCGACTTTGTTTGCTTTATAAATACACGTCAAAATCAATGCGTTTGCTGTTGTAGAAATTTGCAGATTCTCCTGTTTTTCGTACATAAACACCTGTCTTGAAATAGCCATCTTGTGACCACTTTAGCATTTGTTTTGTATCGTATGGGCCATGCAATTCAGTGTCCTCCTGCTTCCACTTAAATTCCCAAAGCAGTTGCTCGGGCATTTCACTTTCGTTCTTGATATCATCATTATTGCTTTTACATTCTTCAAGTTTCTGCTTTTCTTTCTCACTAAAATCCTCAGAGTACATATCAAAGCTACCGCTGCCAGAGTCTTCCTTTTGACTATTTTTACTTGAGCTTGGCATGTTTCTGATTTTAGCCTGGATTTGCTTATAAGACATTTGATATATATCCATGTTGCCTGTTCGAGTCAAAATTTCATTAGCCAATTCAGTGAATTTGGTTATCTTTTCGCCTGCTTCATCTACAATACCCAACTTTCTTTGTTTTATACGTTCAACAGAACTTAATTTCTTGCGCCCTTTACCCAAGCGCCTTAAAGTTTCATTAACTTTTTCATTATCATACATGTAGGTCAACAGTTCTTCGTAAACCTTCATTTCGTTAAAAACCGATGGCAGTGTTTCAGATTCATTGGAATCTTCACTATTGTTACCTTTTAGGTAAGTTTTATCTGTTTTTATCTAAACTTATTGAAATTATGAAGTGAGTCTCCAGGATATGTAATCATTAAACTGACCTTACCTTAACCCAATCAATGTTATCCAACCAACTATCTTTAATTTGAGTCTCTTTATTCCAATGGTAATGGCCATCCTTGTCAAAGTGTCCTTCTTGAAGCTCTTCTCTCATATTAAATGGTGTTATTTTAACTTCGTCTTGTACATTAGAAGTTCCATCTTCTTCTCCCTCGACATCACTTACATCGTCCCTAAAAATTAATTGCAATTAATTTACTTTTGGGGAATCGTCAATAAACCAAAGCAACTTTTCATATTCATCGCTATCATCTTCATCGGAATCCAAGGTATGTTTTTTATTGCTTATATGAATCTCCTGCACGTCATTGTCATCATCTTCATATTTTCGCTTATTAGAAGCCATATATCCTTTCACTTTAGGTCAAAAGACAACTCGAGAGGACAAAATATAGTTTACGAACCTAATCGCAAATTTTAAGAGTAACAAAAATGCCTGCTACTTAAAATATTGGTAAAAGTAAATATAGTTTGCGAATCTCATCGCAGAATTTGTTGTAAATTTTACAAGAGTAATAAAGATGCCTGCTTCTCGAAAAGTTAATGCAAATTGTATTGCAGTAAAACGCAGTATTAAATTTCTTGTAATACATGCTGCGGTACGACGAGTTGAATTTCCTTTTGAGCGTAGTTTAGAGAAAGTTAAAAATTATATTTATTTGAAATAACTCTTTTGTTATTAAAAGTGCACATATAAATCATTTTAAAATAAGTGTTGGCATTAGTTTTGATTTACGATAAAAGATACGAGAGAAAACTTGAACTTTGTTTTCGTCGCCGCCTTGTTGATATGGCAACGTTTGACAGTATTTTGACATAAACAAATAAATATAACATTTAATATTAAACTTTGATTGTTAGATTTTCTATTCGGAAGTTGAATTTGATATTTTTTAAATTTTCCTATAGCAAAATTCTCCTGCGCCGTTGTGTGAGAAAATGTTTAAAAATACATTTCAATCGGGATTTCTGTCGATATTGTATAGCATTGGTAGTAAACCGCTTCAAATATGGGATAAAAAAGTCCGTAATGGCCATATAAAGCGTATTACAGATAATGACATACAAAGTCTGGTACTAGAAATAGTTGGTACCAACGTTAGTACAACATTTATCACTTGTCCAGCCGATCCCAAAAAGACCTTAGGTATTAAATTACCTTTTCTAGTAATGATTATAAAAAACATGAAAAAATATTTCACATTTGAAGTTCAGGTATGTTCATAAAAAAAAGTTTTACATTAATATGATAAATAGCATATTTTCATTACAGGTATTGGATGATAAAAACGTACGTAGACGTTTTCGCGCTAGTAATTATCAATCAACGACACGTGTTAAACCTTTTATATGCACTATGCCGATGAGATTAGATGAAGGGTGGAACCAGATACAGTTTAATTTGCTGGATTTCACGAGGCGTGCTTACGGTACTAACTATGTGGAGACTTTAAGAGTACAATTGCATGCAAATTGTCGTATAAGACGCGTTTATTTTTCTGATCGTCTGTATTCTGAAGATGAGCTACCACCCGAGTTTAAATTGTTTTTGCCTATTCAAAAACCTATGACCAAAAGTACAAATCAAGCGATTTGCAATTAAATAAATTACTGTCCTCTATTTAAACTTTCCTGACTAGTCTAAATTCCGATTAATTATTATAAATTCTTTTTTTATAAGCATTTTAGTATTAAAGAGCATAATATTTTAATTAGAAAAAAAACCGCCATGCTTTTAAGTTCAACATAGTGAAAATCTCTTATTTTTTTCATGAATGGAATGAAATTCGTTCTGAATCTAATACAACGCACATTGTAATTTTGCATATGGCAACCGCTACTTGGTGCTGCAGCAATTTATTGAATCAATAATTTTGATTTCTTAGATCAATTTAATCCTGGAGATTAGCATCAGCGATTTTAAAAACTACTTAATTTTATATCTTTTTTAAATAAATTATTTAATCTTTGATATTTATCTCATATCGTTGTTAAATTACTATCACGGTTTTCGATTCTCAAAGAAAAGCATTGCCCCAAAAAAAGGAAAAAATCAATATTTGTGTCATCTACAATGAAAACTGAATGGATGTCTATACGGCTTCTTTTGCTGTGAGGACAGTAATAATGCGACCATAAGAAATCGAATCCAAAAATAAATTTTTTTTCTTAAATATTGAAATTTTGTTTCCGTTTTTTTTTTTGTTTCGTTTTTTTTTTAATATTCTGCTAGGTACATGAAGAAGGAACTCTACAATATGCCTGCAATAGTCACCAAAAAATAAGTAGCGTTAACGTTTATGCAATTGTTGTTAATACAAACCAATTTAAGCAGAAGGTAATAAGATGAAAAGTTAGGCGATATACAATACCATTGAATAAAAACAATTTCGATAGTAATGAAAGCAACTCATAGGAAAATTTTATAATTAGAAATGAAATTTTAAAATAAGAAGCTAAATTCTGATCGAAATGAGTTCTTAATATGGATCCTTACGACTGTCGTCATCCTTTACTTACATTTTGCTCTGATCTGTTTTTTGTTTGTAAACTTGTTAGTTGGAGTGAGGTTTCAAATAGTTCTGGAAGACATTTGCATCAAATTTTAAATCTATACCTTCAATGTATATCAATTTATTTGCCCCAATATGGTTAAATAGACGTCTAAACTTAGCAAAGTTATAATATGTATACCTCTCTCTCATACCGACTTTCTATCTCAATTTTTACGAGCGTGAGTATGGAATGTATCTGGTTAAAAATCGTTGTATTTTTGTTTAATTTCTTCTTTTAGTGTAGCTTCCTATTTAAACTTTAGAGAAAAGCAATTTAATGTTATTTTCGGATTTATAGATTCTTTTCCTTAAGTATAAATCTTATAACGTTACGTAACGTTACGTCACGAAGTTGCGAACTAGGTTTTTAATTACATGATTATTCACAGAATTTTGTTTTCCTTTTTAATTAGGATTGAAAAGTTTAAAAAATGAAAAATTTGTTTTTAAATTTATCTCTTAACCGTATTATTCAGCGATTTTCCAAAAGTAAAAAGTGGGTCTGCTATTTATGCTTTTTTTACATTTTTTGTTAATGCAATTTCATAATAATTAAGAAATTTTGGTCATTTTAATAAAGTTGAGTTGGGTAATGTTTCACCAGAACGTAGCGTGCCGCTTGAGATTCAAAAACCAGATTATTATTATCGTTTCATGCCACCGGGTGATAGCTCTGGAGAACCCGAAATAAAAACTAATGAACAAATTAAGCAAATGCGTCTTAGTTGCAAACTGACAGCGAATATTTTAAAAGCCTGTGAAGACATCATAAAGGTATACAAATTTATGATGTTTAAATGATTCGAGATGCATTACAACATTACAAAATATTTGGTTTTTCTTTTAGGTTGGAGTAACAACTGATGAGATCGATGCATTTTTACATGAACTTATAATTTCATCTAACGCCTATCCGTCACCTTTACGTTATGCCGGTTTTCCAAAATCCATTTGTACATCTGTTAATGATGTAGCTTGTCATGGCATACCAGATGATCGTAACCTAGTTGATGGTGACATTGTTAATGTGGATATTAGCGTTTATTATAATGGTTATCATGGAGATTGTTCGAAAACTTTTTTAGTGGGTAATGTTGATGAACAGGGTTGTTATTTGGTGAAAAGTACCGAAGAATGCGTAAATGAATGCATAAACTTATGTCGTCCGAATCTAGAATTTAATTCTATCGGCAATTTTATAAATAAATTTTGCGAAAGAAAAGGTTTAAATGTTATTCCCGCGTTTATAGGACATGGTATAGGCACGTATTTTCATGGACCACCGGAAATTTTACATTTTAGTAAGTAGTAGTAGTATTGAATATTTTAACCATAAAATATATTAAAGGAGTTATTTCTTTCATTTTAGAAAATAATTCTCCAGGCACTATGCAGAGTGGCATGACGTTTACAATTGAACCAATTTTGACTTTCGGTGGTCCCGAAGTGGAAATTCAAACGGACGGTTGGACTGCAACGACAGTTGATGGTTCGAGAACAGCCCAATTTGAGCATACGATACTTATTACTGAAACAGGGGCAGAAGTGCTAACGACACCTGATTAAATAATTATATAATAACAATAAACTTTTAGTTGTATTTTGTATATTTATTACAGAAACGATTGTTTACGTTTTCGAAGTATACTTTCTACGATTACTAGAGAAAAAGTTTTAAAATAAAAAAATCAAATATAAATCATAGCTCAAAAAAAAGAGAGATGAAAACTTTTAATTAGTGTACAATTACATCGAGATATACAGATCATTTTTACTGCATATTGTTATATTTATGTATAATATATGATTTCCAAAGATTTTCTATTTATCGGTCAATTTAGGGAAGATTAGTCCAAAAGTTTAGTTTTTTTAAACATTTGGAGTTAGTTAATTGAGATAAAAAAATGTGTTAACGGATAAATACTCCAAAAACATTTAAGTAATTTTGAATTTTGTGATTTCTGGGCCTTCCAGGAAGAGTATTAGTTATTTCCCTTCTACTAGCTGTTATTGCAATGTCTCTTATGCCACTTTTAATAGCAGATTTCTTTCTACTACATTAAGTTTTCATTCATATTTCAAACATAACAGAATTGTTTCATAAAAACTTCCAGTGAGCTTAATCATTTAGATTTTTCTACTTCCTCACTTCTTCCTTTATATATTATATATGTGCTCGCTAGCGCCCTACATACGAATAATAATTCTAAACAGAAAAAAAAACGCTTTTTTATGTATATAAAAATAATGTGGCGTGATTTTTTTTATCAATTACAATTTCGTTCTACTCCATTGATTATGAATATAAATATATGTAGGATTGAAATTAGTTAATCTCCAAACATTTGCTGTGCTCTACAATGACTTTTTATGAGTACAACAATGATTATCATTTTTTTCTATTTTAAGTTTAATGTTTAATCATTTGACATGTATGGCATAAGAATTTAATGCTTTTAAACAGTTACACTAAAATTGTGAAGTATTTTGTTAATTATGAGCCATAAAAATTTTTTGCATTAAATGAAGCGTTAATTGAATGCTTCCGTCCAATTTTTGGATTGAAACCTTTTAATAATTTTTGGCTATTTCAAAATGTGATATGTAATCATCAGATATGCCAAGATTCAGTTTTCTTTCCCAATTCTTATTTAATCCAGCTCAAGGTTACAAGACAAGTCTAAATTCATTCGACATATTGGGCAGACTGAAAATGCATATATTAAAAACTTTCGTTAAATGGAATATTTTTGTTTTATGGGCTTTAATTCTTATCAAGTCAATAATAATTAAATTCATTCTACCTTGTGGGCCAAAATAAGTATAAAAAATGCAAAATTTATAGAAATGATCTAAGACATTAATAGATGATACGCATTGTTTGCTTCTCTTTCATGACATTCAGAAGTTTTTGAAAATTGCCCTTAAAGTCATATATTTCCGAACAAAGCATGAATCCAAGTGAAATTAAAAATGTTTTTCAAAAAATCCAATAAATAGTGCATTTTCGATGCATGTATGCAAGAATAGTTTGCAAGAACCTTAAGTATCATTCAGGAATAATGGAAATATTGAAAAAATATTCAGGAAGTCTTCCTTTCCTTGGGATAGTTAAAGAAATACATATAAGCAATTAAGATAATAAATTCCGGAAGCTAGACTTTTATTAGTTTACCGCAACTGGTTCTATGTTACTTGTTGATAATGGATATTTAAATCTAAAGAAAAATCAATTATTCATTTTTGTTGTTTTTGCGCAAACGACACGCGAACACAACAGCTGATGTTTTGCTAAAACAAGTTTTCACAACGCAGCTAAGTCAAAAAAGAAGAATCAAACGGAACGCTCTTACATTTTCATTATTTGCAAACAAAATATCAATTATTTTAAAAGAGAAAAAGTTATTTTTATTTTAATTTAAATAGGAAAGTATTACAAACTTTTATATTTAAAAGTTATGACGAGTTTATGTTATATTTATTACTAAGTTCTACGAAATTTTTTGCATTCCTTCAACTTTGTAGTAAGCTTTTTTAATTGACAAAAATTTCTAAAAATTTCACATTCTTCGGCTTGCTGAGCAAGTAACTTCAAGTGCTCTTTGCAAATACCGTTGCACAGTTTGTTCTCTTCTCTCGTTAGAGATATTTTCACTTGTGTAAAGCAAGAGCGAAGCTGATTTGCACATTTGTTAAAGTTTTCTTATAAATTGTTGTAAAAGAGAGAAAAAAAATAAATCAAAAAAATTCCAGATAATTGTCATAAAACCACTCAGCAAAGAAAATTAAGAAGAGTAGGAAATGAAAAAAACTACATAAAACTTTTGTTATAACTCAGAAATTTCAACAAATATTAAAAAACGCTTGAAGTGAGCGCATGAATTTTTTCAGTAGCTCTGGAACAAATATTAAAAAAAGAAAATTTTCATTAAGAGTATATGCATAGAAAATAAAATAAATAAATAGAAAAATATAATTCGTCATTAAATACATATATTTTTATAAAATAGTGCTGTGCGTCATAAGAAAAGAGCGGAAAATTTTCTAAATTTGTATAAAATATTAATATCTATATTATATAGATATTTTTGCGTATATATTTTTTTAAGAGGAAGAAAAAGTAAAAAAAGCATGAGCGGAGAAAACTTAAACAACGGTAACAGTAATTGTAAGGCCGGTGGTGAATCTGACGAAAAATCACGACCTGAGCAGAAATCCAAGGAAATTCGTGTATGGTGTGATGGCTGGTGAGTCATGAATTCTGTTATCTGTCATTTTCTTTTTTTTTTTAATTTCACTAGTTGTAAAACAAAAATATTACTTTTGATCAAAAAAAAAACATTTGTTTTTCAAAACAAAGTCCCAAGTGTTTAATAATTTTCTTTTCCTGCTAATAGAAGCACATGTTCATGTTATTTTCAATTACTCATTATAGAAGTACACGTATTTTAATTTGATTTGGGGATGTTTTTTGTCTGTCTTATGATAGTCGAAAAATGCATTACGTAAAATTTTTGATTTTGTGTGAAAATTGAACAGCTGATCTTTCATGATTTGTTTGCTCCCTACAGAAAATGTTCTTTAGCTTTTCATATTTTATGCACACTATCTTTCATAGCATCCTTTTCTTTAGAAATATTGAAAGACAGTTTTACGAAAAATTTTCAAGGTAGACATTTGATTTCCTTACAGCTTGACAATTCATATTATTTTTAATAATTTGTTGTACTTAACGAAAGATAGGAGCATATTGGTTCTGCGTATAATTCTCTAATAGATTTTAGACAAGAAAATTTCAAAAATTTTTTTTTTTTTGGCAACTTGTGTCAAATATATGAAGTGTCATCCTTAACTGAAGGTTCAAAGAGTATTAATCGAAACTTCTGTCATATACGATATTTAATGTTTTCATATTATCATATTGATAGAGAAAAACTGATGCGTTCAAGGAATTTCCGAAGAAAACAAAACTGCACCGCAAATTTACGCCTGATGAAATATATGTTTTTCTACGATATAAAGTGTATAGTCTGATAAAGACTTCTAAAAAATACGAATCGAATACTGGTCTAAGATAATCGTATGTACCCTCTGACGCTCGTTTAGCACAGAAGACTGCTTTATTATTTCAGTTATAATAATTCTCATTACCTTGCTCATTACCTTCTTTTCCCATATTTAGCTAAAAATGATTTTACAAAATTAAGGGGAGTACATTTCTGTAGAAAATACTAGGGTTTTTTAGGGTATCAAAGGTGAATGTGCAGTTGTTTAATTATGGTATCAATTGAACACAGTCTTGAGTTGAACATAAAAAATAAAAAGGGAGAACCTATATACCTGCGTTCAGTAGCAGAGAAAATATATGTCCGGTTCAGAGATAATATTTTGATATTTTTTCCCCTCAATATATTAATTTAAATGGTATTCGATTCATGTTGCAATATCAAAAAGATAGTTTAATATATAATAGTATGTTTTACTTCTTCAGAAGACGGCATTGCTAGAGTTTCCATATCCAAAAAGTATTACCTTGGATACCCGAGAGTGGAATGAAACAGAAAGAGAAAGTGAAAATTGTTAAAAAATGTTTGCTCTGGTATTTGATTACTTGAATGCAAAAGTTTATCTTTAAAATATTTTACTATCTTCAGTAACGTTTCCTTCCCTCGTTTCACTTCATCTCACAGATTTTGAAAATATAAATATAATATAAAAGTGATAGACAAAATAATACGAACACCTGATGTTGGAAAGTATTACGCAATTGAAGTCCTTCAATGAATGTTAGCTTTGTGGATTTGGCATTGCCATGTTTTTGTCGAGACATGCTGTACTCAATTGATTGCTGAGCAATGCTGCTACTTTTGCCGCAGTAATTTTATGTTGTCCGGTCAAAATTATAGAACTATATTGTGTAGTGTTCGTGACATTTTGTCTACCTCCTGTAGAGTGATTCAGACATAAATTAGGCTTTCATTTGCGATAGGCGTGACTGGATGAAAATTGCATGCGTGATGATCTACCGCCTTAGAAAGTTTGAAATAAAAGGAGTGTTTAAATAAATTGAAAAGTGGGCAAAGTGAGCACTCGAGTTATTTTCTGAATGGAAGAAAAATCTTTAATCAATCTTGCATGAGTAAATTTTTGTCATTTTATTTGACAATCGGTTGAATGTCAACAAGACTTCGGTTTACTACGCTTTCAGCTTTCATTATATTTGACCTTGTCAAAAGATTTCCGAAAATGAAACCATTTGATCTGCTTGTACACGACAATCTCATAAACACACGAAGGGAAATCGTACACGTCATGTACGAGAGGAAAGGATAGATATCTCTGATATGCAAAAATCTCTAACTTGTTTAGCAGATTTTGTATGAAAACAAAAGGCCGAGGTATTTCTCCAAATTATCTAATGGTTCAGTAGAAAAATAGTCCTAATTATTGAACGATTCATACAGTCCTGCCATAAGCAAATGATAATATTTACTATATACTATATATTATATATTATTTTTATGGCTCATTTTAAGAAGGATCGAATTTTCTTACAGGTTTTTTAATTAATTTTCAACCGGGTTGTTAAGTGATCATTAATGTGCTTAATTAAAACTTGAAAAAGCGTTATATAAAGCATTAAACTTGAAATATAAATGTATTCATTCATTACCCACACATATATAGATCAGAATGTCAATAAATAATAATTTATGATAATTATATTATATATGTATATAATTAGTAGAGATGTCTTAAAGTCCATAATAAATAAATACATCGCGGTTTGATTCGTCAGAAAATATCTAAATGAAATAAAAAATATCTAAAAAATTAAAAAAAAATCTTTGTTTTACGAACCCTAAGTCACCAAGTTAAAAAGAGGAGAATGAGGTACGGTTTGTTTATAGAGAAATAATGAAAGTTTATTTTAATTCTAATGCAATGCTAATAAGGTTTTTTCTTGTGTCAGTTTTACTTTATGGTTGTCGGCTAGTTGGCATAGATCCTTGACTTCAAGGAACCCCATAAAAAGGGATCTACTATTCTTATCACCGAAGTTAGTTGGCGATGCTAGTAGCGATATTTTCATGTGAATTTAACTTTCAATCGATTTGGTATAAAAACACTGTTTGTGTGGCCTTTTCGACTTTGACACAGTAGCATAATAATTGCTTCAGTTTTAATTTGATCAAGTAACAAAAGCTCCTGTGCGTACTTTAACAACGTTTGGTTTATTATTTCAATCATTTGTGCGCAAATTATCTTTTAGTTTCATTTTTGATATGAATGTACTGGTGGTGGTGGTGGTTATGGTAACGAACGTGCTAAGAAGGCAACCATTGATCTCCATTAAGGGTGATTCGATTTAAGCATAATCGTAAGGCATAAAAAGGCAAAGAGTTAAGAGAATCTTATGGTTACAGCGACGGAGCATTTCCATAATTGACTGTTCTGACCTGTATATAGGACTAAATGTACGAAATGCCCACTAAGATCTCGAGAATTCTAAGTCTGTTTATGTTCTATCTCTTAAAGCCCCCAAAAATAAGTTGGAAAATTGAAACATGAAATTATTTATGTATTTTTTTGTGGATGTTAAAGAAAACTGTTTTGAGAAGTCAGAAAATGCTGCAGATCTCCATATATGTGTATAGTAAATATGGGTCCAAGGCTATGCGAGTATCTTGAAAAAGCGCTGAAATTTAGTATTTTTTTAACCAAAAAATGCGATATACTAGTGTGAACAAAAGATGGTGAGATTGAGATTTTTTTTAAATATCCAATCTATGATATCGATTTGTAAGGTGTTTGGTAGGTCGTTACGTTAGTTGTGTTTACAACATTCATACCAAATCCCAGTCATACCAGCCTAACAAAAAGAAATATACATCTTGGCATCATATAGCGCGGATACTTTTGAAATAGGCGAGTATATGAAAAAAAAAGTATAAAAATTCACTAACATCAATCTATTTATATAATGTTTCTATACATCCTATGAAATCATATGAAAATTTTAAAAGACTTCTGAATAGTGAATTGATAAAGTAGATGATTCTATGGCAGACATCTATTCAAGGCTACGTAAAAGACTTTACCAAAATGAGTTTTTTAATCAATAACTCGGAAAATTTTATGACTGATGTAATGCATATAACACATTCAGAGTTAATAAAAGAAAAATAGATATAAAAATATCGTGAGTTCCAAAGGGCAATAAATAACCAGATAACAACCTATGAGCTCAGATCTTTTCCACCGACCTCGATATTTGCATTTTTACATCAAACTTGCACAAACACTACTCCTTCCCGTTTCGGATCTTCTTAACCTATAACGCGCCGCAACGTGCATGCGTTATAACGGACATCCGATGAATGAAAAAAAAAAAAAAAAAAAAAAACAAATGTCAACGTCATTATAGAGAGCATGTTTAGCGTTCGCTTAAAATCATTTAGCTATAAATATTTTTTATGCGAAAAGTTTTCATAACTCTGTTTCAAACAAATGCGCAATTTGCTGCCAAAAAGCGTTAATTTTTATTTACTAATTAACTGTTATAAAAAAGATAAATTCATTTGATGTATGATAATAGATACATTTCCCTCTGTGGGTGAATATGCGCAATTTGTTTACGTAACGAGAATGATTCAAGGGAAGATATTTTTAAAATATTGTAATTTTGAAAAAATGATTGAAGTCAAGTTAGAGAGGTTATTTGATACCGTATCTTTCAATAGCTCTAACTAAAGAATACAAAAACTTTTCAACTATAAAATGTTTAAGTTTATAAAATTCTCGAATATAAAATTTGATATTAAGTTACCCCATTTAAATCAGTTCTTGTCGAGAGAGAAGTTAATTTGGGGTTTTTTCTTTTCATATCATAATTTAAAGTATAAAATATAAAATAAAATTTAACATCATTTCTTAGGATCTACATTAACTTAATAGTGAAACTTACTTATGGAAGAAAGTGCTAGTCACCAAACAGCCAACAGGCTAAAGAGTATGGCGGCAACGCACACACACACATTATTTAACATCATACTTAAGACTTTGCGTTCTGTGACTTCAAATACGCGTATATTGGTTTATTTTCATTACTTAGGGCTACGATATTGTCGATGCCCTTGCGTGATAATGGTCTCTTGATAAATATGTATTGAATCTTATACATAGAGCCTTAAGTGGGTCAAACAATTCGTAATTAGAGATCTACATTGGCTTAGTAATAGTGTTATGAAACGATAACCCTGGGGTGGAACGGATAACAAACATAAAAATTAATTTCATCTAACAACGCGGCTGGCTAATGTCTAGCCCGGTTTATAACTAAAATGAACCTACACTTCTCATGTGAAAGTGTAAAATTATTAATAATAATGTGAGTTCATACGATGGTAATGTAACATGATGGTTCCGCCAAAGCTTCTTAGCGCAAAGGGTAAGAATTGTTTCCGTATCGATTCTATTTAAGGCAAAGTAAATGAAGTAAGAGAAATCTCAAGAAAGAAGGATCTTTGTTTTTTGTTTTTTGGTAAACCAGTGTTGGTAATCAAGCCATTTGCAGCACGTTGGCGTAACTTGGCTTACGAAATATATTTTTTGTTTTAGCTACAGAGTAACTTTCGTTCACATTAAACTGATTTTTTGGACGTCAATCTTGAAAAGTTTACGAAGCATTTAAGGCAAAGAAATACATTTTAAAAAGTTTGCAAGATAGCAGCATTTGCTCTTTAAATTGAAATATGAAAACATTTTCAGTTAATTCAGATTTGATCGTAAGGTACGCTGAAGATGGGTTAACTACTTAAGAAAGTTATACTTTCACCTGGACATTCCGTAAAATGTGTAGGCGACACACAATAGGATTTGTGCAATAAATTTGTGACCTGGCTAGACCTGGATTTGACAGATACGATTAACTGGATAAAGTTTTCTAACAAGTAATGCTCCTTTGCCTATGCAGACAGATGGACAAACAGTACATTTCCAGTTAATTCAGATTTGATCGTAAGGTACGTCGAAGATGGGTAACTACTTAAGAAAATTATACTTTCACCTGGACATTCTGTAAAATGTGTAGGCGACACACAATAGGATTTGTGCAATAATTGTGACCTGGCTAGACCTGGATTTGACGGATTAGTGTATGCGATTAGCTGGATAAAGTTTTCTAATAAGTAATGGTCCTTTGCCTATGCAGACAGATGCATAAACAGTTCGACTATCCGGATTGCATGGAATTTTCCCACTCTATTTCTCTATACCTTATTTTAAAGTTAGACAAATCAATTAAACTAACAGATGTTTGTTTGCAAATTATTTTGTAAATAATTCATATGCGCGCTGCTTTCTTACATTTTTGTTCCGCTCAACGAGAATAACAACCAAAAACCAGAATCCAGACTTCAAATGTGTTGAACACTGTAGAGAGATAGAGAGTAAGTGATCGTCTCAAGATTTCTTCTTAATTGTTTTGTTTATATTTTTAGCAATTTATTTATTTAGCAAATTTTTTTTTTTATATCTTTAGTAATTTATGATTTCATTCTTGCATTGACATTTGACTGAAAGTTCATGAATACAATATTATATTAATTAAATAAATATTACGTGCTTTTTGGATTTAGAAGTATTTTTTAAAAAAAAAGCCAAACATTTCGTCTGTATATAGCACGTTTTTTACTGTATATATGTATGTATGTAGATATATATGTGTGTATGAATAAATCAGTAACTTTTCTGTTTCACTTACTTTAAAATATTCTCGCACACACACACACACACACACTATTAGCTATGAAATGATAATTTTTATTTAAATTTTTTAATGGGACATGAACTTTGTACCAAATCATATGTTCTGTTTTTCGCAGTTCTAAAAGAAAGACAAACAAATATCCAAACGCAAATGTGAATTTATATCTCTACACTTGAAAGAATATATTAATACTGCGATACAAAATTAGTAGTAAGACTACATTTTTAGCCAATGACTAGGGTGGCGTGGTATTTTATGAATTCCTTCCGTTCATCTAAAATATTACTTTGACAATTTGTTTCCTTTACGAAGCTATTTTTCAGTATTAAGTATGAATGATAAATTATTTGTTTTAGATTTTCAAGATTTTCCCCAGAAAATTTACAACTCGTCTCGTTCCAAAATGACTCTCAATTCAACTAATTTAGCCCCGTTTGGCATCAGCGTTTACTCTTTAATTGTCATTATTGTTATCATGGAATTTGCCTCCAGTTATATTAGTAAAGAAAAAGAAAAATATTATTAATCGGATAAGCTCGTGCGATTTTAATGAAAAAGTAGTTTTTTACTACCTTTCGATTACGGTATTATCTTTACTTGTTAATCTAACCGTTAACATTTAAAAGTAGAAAAACTCATGTATTATGCAAAATTATTGATGACTTTACATTTAGCATTGATGAGAGGGGCTAGATTGCAATGAAATAAGCTAAAAGATTTATAAACTATTCTCGTCCAACACTCTACTGGAAATAGGGAGAAGCGGCCTATGTTTGGTCGAGGGTTTCTGCACGGGGCGCAACTCCCCCAGATATCCTCTGAAAATCATGGAAATTTCAGATACCGATTTATGCGAAGAGGAGATTGAAAAGTGTTTTTTTTTTTGGCACAAAACTTGATCTATTTAAGACTTCAAGAAGTTCAAGAAGTGTGTTGTGTACGGTAATTAGTTGCGTAAAGTTTCTAGATAATACTTTCAAATAAAGAATTCATACGTTTTATTCAATATTGTGCAATATTATTAACACTTTAGCTTAGAAAAAGGCCGACACTTATTCACACACCTAATACTAAATTTAAACATATCGCAAGAATGTAGCCAGTATTGTTTTTTGAATAAAAAAAAAAAATAATTAAATAGAATTCTGATAATGAAAAACAGATATATTCGCGAGCAGCAAAAAAACCACAGTACAGGCAAGGGCATAATAACTTTCTCTGAAAAATAATAGCTAAAAGATGTTTCTTAAGATTGATGATGGTCGACTCGACTCTGTAAAAAAACTTATTAGCACACAACTGGTGTATGTGCTTAACGTTGGCCGCACTATACTTCCAGTAAAATACGTTGGACGGATTATTTTCAAAAATAAACCTGCGGTCTCAAATATTTGATATGAAGAATGCATTAGATCGATTCGAATCATCATGACTAAGAAGAAACATTTGATGATGATTTGATGAAGTATTGAGGACAGCTGTTGAATCATGACTTTTGTCACGGTATATACATACCGGACAGATGAACTAATACTAAAATCTCTTCAGAATCAAGGTGCGGTTTAAAGTTGGTTTGAGTGATTGTATTGGATCGCATAAAAATAATCAGTTTACAAGTTTATTGGAACTTTCAGATATTGAATGAAAGGAGCAAGAGATTTTGCTTGCTTGAATTTTTTTTATGAAAGAATAATAAGAAATTTTTAAGTGTGGCTGTGCAATATATCGTGATGTATCATCACATGTTTTAATTCCCGGTTTTAGTTCTAGTCTTTTAGCGTTTTATCTAAAAATCCGCTGATGACCGTTTAGAAAACCGTTACTGGGAAGCTAATTTTGAGGTTTGTTGAGGTTCATAGCTAATTGAGGTCTGTTGAGGTTCATACCTAATATTGAGGTCTGTTGAGGTTCATAGATAATTGAGGTCTGTTGAGGTTCATACCTAATATTGAGGTCTGTTGAGGTTCATAGCTAATTTTGAGGTTTGTTGAGGTTCATAGTTAATTTTGAGGTCTGTTGAGGTTCATAGCTAATTTTGAGGTTTGTTGAGGTTCATAGTTAATTTTGAGGTCTGTTGAGGTTCATAGCAGGCACAGGTTTTGTCGACAAGTTCGCCAGCGATGTTTTATCATGTTTTGTGGGTATAATCGCACGTGACAGCGTATAATACGCTAAAATATGATCTAGAAGACTTTCCAAGTATGCAATACATGTGCGGCATTATTTCTGAGGAAGCACTGTTGGTAAGCACGATTTTACTATAGACTATGGTCTTCGTATTATTTTTCCTATCCTCTGTGTCTGTATTGAAAATAGTTAATAATAAGCAACTAAGTAGTAAAAGTGCGAAGCAAAATAGCGAGCATTAAAAAATTGTGTCTGAACTCAATCTTTTTCCCTTTTGCTTTTCTCCAAATGAACTCTGATTTTGATCGTTACACTAAGCTAAACAGAAGTGCAAAATTGTGTTTATTTTGTAACGCAAGGTCCGCTTAGAAAAAAGCAATTCTTCGTTTGCGCGCGAACAATAGCCGATTTACTAATTTATATTTTTTTTTCTTTTCGATGACTTGGAATTAGGTGTTCGCCGTGGTAACTGTGTTAAGGTTTTGCTTAATACATCTTGATATTGAATTAATTTCTTTTTCGAAAGGTTATCTGCATAAGCGAGCGAATGAGCGAACGTCTTTAGTAATTTTTGATACGAAAGAGTTTTTTAATTTATACATACAATGACAATAGGTTATCTCGAAGCTAATACTTACTACGTCAAAGAAATTTTTTGTTTCTATTTAGGTGGGCTGGTACGATGTCTACACCTCTACAATCTCTCTGTGTAATCTCATTTATGTATGGATTATTTTTTATATATATACATTAAATGCTTCCCATATTTTTTTTTTTTTAATTTTAAAATAATTTTTTGTTTCTCTTTCTCTTTCTCCTTCCAGTTATGATATGGTTCATTTCGGTCATGCGAATTCATTAAGACAAGCCAAAGCTCTTGGTGACAAAGTAATTGTGGGTATTCATACAGATGAAGAGATTACAAAGCACAAAGGACCACCGGTGTTTACTGAGGAAGAACGCGTTAAAATGGTTAAAGGTATTAAATGGGTGGACGAGGTCGTTTTAGGCGCGCCTTATGTAACGACACTGGAGGTATTAGATGAACATAATTGTGATTTTTGCGTACATGGAGGCAAGTTTATCTTACTTCACACATATATGAGGACGTATTTCTATTATGATTTTTTTTTTTTGCGATTTAGATGATATAACCATGACCGCCGAAGGAGTGGATACATATCATCTAGTTAAGAAAGCTAACCGTTATAAGTAAGTATCTTGGAGAAGGTCAGGAAAATCCAAGAGAACCAAATATTTAAAATAAGTTCCGATCGATTGGCTTCACATAAGGAATTAAATCATTAAATAATTTTTCCAATTGTATACATGAAAGGATTTCCATTAGGAATGCTCGAATTTTAAGTTTTATTGTTAGTATTGGCTGTGTTGACGTTTAAGGCACTGATTATGCACGACTTATTCGCGTAACCACTTGATTTAAAATAGCCGCACAAGAAATAGACTAACGGCGTTAAATCACACGATCTCATTGGCCAGTTCATGTTGCCGAAATGCGACATAACTATACCCTTGAGCTTGTCGGACAAAAGATTTATTGTTTCATTTGCGGTGTGGCATGCAGCCCCGTCTTGTTCAAACCATATGCCGGTGAGATTCATATCTTCCAAATTAGACCATAAAAACTGTTATAATCGACTTGTACCATTGACCATTGACAGTTATTGCGGTTTCGGATATTCCGCACACTCGTCAGCTGCAACGATATTGCTTACCTCACATTGCAGAGAACGAAAACTAGTGTTGATTGTTTACTAAACTAATTTATTTCAATTTGACCACCAAAGGATGAGTAGTCGATTAAGAGTAAAAATCAGCTTGCGCAATGTAATGTAGATCAAACAGAGCGCTCATTTTGATACAACGCCTTGCTCAGTGCTGTAACTTCCATGATGACTTGCTCAACATTGATTACCAAATTTGACAGCTGCAGCTTCAACAATATAACCGCTATAAACTGTCAAAGTTCGCGCGCCACTGTTGGGAAATCTTATATTTCAATCATACATGTCCGTGGTATGACAAATGTGTCTGCGGAGGAGAAAGTTTGAACTAATCAATGGTTTTCACAAACTATTTACCTCATCAGTGCTTTTGTTCAAGAGTTTCACCTAATAAACGTTTGATTTTGGACGAGCATTGTTCCGATTAGTAAGATTTATTGGCTGCTCTACTAATTATCGAATGAGACTTTGGTCTACTCCGAACCACTACAGATTCAAATTTACACTTTCGAAATTTCTAGATCATGTCCATGAAATTCACTGTCAAAACACACACGTCTTTCAAAATATTTGCTCTTAGTCTCAAATGCAATCGCGTTCAGCTTTAGTAACAACAATCGAATGAAGCCGTTAGTAGAAAACGTCCTTTTTATTAATAAAAAAAAAAAATCTCTTTCAGGGAAGTGAAACGTACGGCTGGTGTTTCTTCTACAGATTTAGTAGGACGCATGTTATTATTAACCAAAAACCATTTCCGCCAAGGTTCTGCGGAGTATGCCATAGAAAAAGAAGGTATAATTATTTACAAACTTTTCATGTATAAAAATACTCTATAATTAACATTAATAAATTAATTATGCTTTAATTTATGCTTCACCTAATTTATTAAAAGTAAAAATAATTATTGCGTTTTTAAGACGATAAAAGCTTTTATTGCATTCGCTCTTTATGGTAGTTTGTTCGAACATTTTGCACGTGTTGTGTTGTAAATAATAATTATTCTTTTTAACTTAAATGAATTTTATTTTTGGGTTAAATTGTTTTTTTTTTCATTATTAATAATTTGTGTTTGTGTTTTGTTTTGTATTTATGTGTATTTGTTTTGTTCGTTGTTTTTCAAGAATAAAATTAGTTTTGTAATTTTTTCTTTTTCTTTTTTCTTCTTTTCATATAAATCCCTCATATATTAACTCAAAAAATGCATAAATACCCTCAATAAATCCTCATAATAATCCGAATAACGCTTTCTCTCGTCTACCATTGCCTTACTCTCTCAAATAATAATGGGTTTTTCAAAATGCTCTTAAATCTATGCAACGCTACATAAAAATAAAAACTTGTCTCTGGTTTGCATATTTTGTTTACGTCTCTTTTTTTATAATTTTTTTCTCTTTATTTAAAAATATTTTTATTTTTGTAATAATAAATAAATCGATCGATCTCTAATGTAGCTTTAATTGATGAAGTTTTAAATAAAACCATTACTAAATCCAAATTATCAGGTTCCTCGAATATGGGTCAAGATTCAGCTGCGAAATCACCCTGGACTGGTTGCAGTCAATTCCTGCCGACTACACAGAAAATCATTCAATTTAGTGATGGCAAAGCTCCCAAATTGCACGATAAAATTGTATGTTTTAGTTTTTTAGCAAACTTTAAAAAATAGTCTCTATGAAGAATATATTTAAACAAAAGTTTCTTATTTTGTTTAGGTATACGTTGCTGGGGCTTTTGATTTATTCCATGTTGGACACTTGGACTTTTTGGAGAAAGCTAAACAATTGGGCGATTACCTAATTGTTGGTTTACATACAGATCCTGTTGTCAATTCGTACAAGGGCAGCAATTATCCCATAATGAATTTACATGAACGAGTTCTAAGTGTATTGGCCTGCAAGGTAGGGCTCATATATTTAAAAAAGATTTAAAAGACCCCATGCTAAAGTCTAATTTATTTACACTTCTATCTATATAGTATGTTAATGAGGTTGTTATTGGTGCTCCCTATTGTGTTACCGATGATTTGTTAGATCATTTCAAAGTCGATGTAGTCTGTCACGGTCAGACCCAAATCACTTTAGAGGACGGTAAAATTGATCCTTATGCCTTGCCAAAAACCAGAGGTATCTTCACACTAATTGATTCGGGCAACAGTATGACCACGGAGCGTATTGTTGAGCGTATTATATCACATCGTCTCGAGTATGAGCAGCGTAATAAAGTCAAAGAAAAGAAAGAAATGGAAGCATATGAAGCACTACAACGTGCTAAACTAACACAAAAAGCTGGCTAATACGCAATTGTCAATATGGATAAATCAGTACCTGACGCCGATAGAAATTTGAGTCCCTGACAATAGTATAAACCACCAAAGCCTGGGCAAGAGCAGACATTAGCGGCCAGCGTTTTATCCATTGAAACACTTTTATAATTTGTGTTTAGTTATTTCTATCTTTTTGTTTTTAATATTTTTTTTATTCGAAATTCTTTTTAGTGTATCCTCTATTTTTTTAAATATTTCCTTTTGATTTTGATATAATTTTTTTTTCTATTTACCGGTTTTTTTAATGGCCAGTTTTATGTATTGAAATACTTTTGCAACGATTTCTAAAAACATTTATTTTTCTCAAGAGTATTCTTGTTTTGTTATTTTTTTCGAGCTTCCAATATTTTTTAATGGAAGCTGTCCAAATTATTCTTTTCCGAAAATATTTTTTAATTGTGTTTTTCCATGCCATAGCTTTTTTTTTATGGTAAAAATTGTTTCTCTACACATATACTTTACAATTCAATTCATTATGTCTACAACAGTTTCGTAAAAAATTAACTGTGATTTGTTTTAAAAAAAAAATTAGATGTTATAGCAATAGCGTTCGTTATTTGATTTGAATCAAGCTATTATATTATTATATGTATGCAAATAAAATAAAACGAATAATTAAAAAGAAGATATTTGCAAATATTAAAATGTAAAATATATGACAAAATTTGAATGCTCTGTTTCGTTTAATGTTTAATGTTGGAAACGCTTCGATTTTCTATGTGCAATCATTTCAAGGCAATAATTTGAATCTCATCTTTTAAATTTTTTAAATTTAATAAATTGAATCACCGTCGTTGGATGAGAGTATACAGGATTTGTTGCTTCCGTGATAGCATACAAAAATGAGTTTTAGAGTCGACTTACTTGTCGAATTAAAAGTTTGTGTACTTTGTTAATGGCCAAAGATCAAATTTGAAAATTAAGATTGTACAGTTTTTCAAATTTTATATAGATTTGATTCACATACAAAACAACAAGGCAGGCATACGTTTAGCCAAGCAACGTCTTATAGGGTATACATTAATCTGACTTTGTAAAAACCATTCGTTGCCTAAGACTTTAGTATAGAAAAGTCCAATCGGTCAGTTATACTGCAATAACTATGATTTTGTTAGAGGTGATGGGTATCTAAGGATTTGCCTCAATGCGGAGTATAATTAATCATTTTTGTTTATTGTATTTAATGCTCGATATGATTGTAAATAATTAAAATAGATTTTGCTTATCAGAAGTGGCTGAACAAAACAAAATCGTGGAAGAATTCGCAGACATTTATAAAAAGAAAAATTTAATGAATAGAAAGTTGAAATGTGGTTGTGAAGATTCTAGAGAGCTCTAGTTTTAATATAAATATATAGTATAATAAATTGCTTCTCTGCAAACTAATTGAATCTTAACTTATAGCACATTCGATTGGCTTAATACAATGTATGAAGCCGCAGTATGTTGGCTATTAGTTCATTAACAATTCCTGAGTAGATATTAATTATAATAAGTTATAATAATATAAAATTAATATACATGTATAATAATGGCGTTATTTCGAATAAGAATTAATATCTATATTAAAATCAACATAGAAAAATATATTAAAATAAGTTAAATCTGATATTAAGATATAAAAAATCAACACAAAAATAATATTAAATCTACCTATAAGTAGTAAAAATTTATAATAAAATTAAATTTTATTTCTTTCAAATAAAAAGGAATGAAAGAGAAACTGCAGTAAAAAAAAAACATTTAAATGAGGAAGTGAATCATGTAGGCCATGCTTCGAACAAATAGATTTGCCATAAGATTAATGGACGCTATATGTGTGGAATAAGATAACAGACGCTTGTTAACGCGGCTAAGTTAAGGATTCATTGTCCAATATTCACAATATATAATTTAGTTCTGATCTCTTTGCGGAAAATTAAATCTTAATATTTTTTATAAAGCGAAATCAAACAAGAACTAACGTCAAGTTTAAATCGAATATTTAAGGTCTATATCGGATGGGTATTTTTCCTCCTTTTTTCTTAATTTCGAAAGAAAGTGTGTTGTATTAAATAATCTACAAAAAAAAACTTTAAAAATTGGCAAAGTTTTTACCGACAGACGACGTTATTGGACGGCTACCTTTCTGAATTTTTTAATTACTATCTTCACAGTTAACAAAGTTAAATCAATATTTCAACCATATTTTACACAAAATTCGTGAACTACAGCCGTCAAACTTTCAGTATTTTTCAAATATTGTTCAAAAATGGAAACGTGTTGTTCTTTCGTATAATGCTCTATTTTTGCGAACCCTAAACTGTCTAACCGTTTTTTTTTTTTTTTTTTTTTAAAAAGTAACACTTCGTATCACGAATGGCGGCAAATTCATTTCTCGTGTAGAATTTAAAATTAAATTATAATGGCAATTGCATTTAAAATTTATACGTTATAGCTTGGACATCGTTTTGTATTGCAATGATAGAGAATGTTGCAGCATTTACGTCAGCGAACGCATTAAAGCGAAGCGCTTCACGGAACGAATATACTTTAAATCTAAACATTAGTTCAACAAGGCAGTTCGTATTTAATAACTGCAGATACATTTTGCTACAATCGAAAGTAATTGAGAATACAAAATGTGCATATGATCGTTAATAAAGCGTAAAAACTTTCAAAATGATTACATGAAATTACATGAAATAGTAAAATCTGTTGAAAAAAAAAAAGGAAGTAGCAATTTTCACTCTTTTTTCAATGCATTTTATTTTAGTTTTTAATACTAAAACTACGGATGTCGATAATGTAGGTACTTTTACTTTCACTCATATAAGAAAAAATTAGCAAAGAAGAAAAAGAAGGCGATAGCTCTAAATCAATTTAAGTGAAAGATTTATTATTAAAAAATTCATTGAAAATATTTTTCATATAAATTTTGTTTTTCAAAATACATATATTTTCAGCAAATATTTCTATTACATTTAGCACAAAGGGTAGTAATCAAATTTTCAATGAGTCAAGTTAACTTGCTCCGCATTTCTCCTGGTAAATAAAAATGCGATATTAAATTATCAGTATAGTTTGCATTAAATTTTTTCTCTTTTTTGTTTTTCAAATTTATATATGTGTATTTCATACACGTTACCTTACATGTGTACGTATAACTCTATATTTCATATTATTACTATTTCAAATCTAGATTTTACGGTGGAAATATTTGTATCAATTACCTGCAAAAATCTTTACAGGAAGAAGTATTGAAGAGATCCAAAATTTGTAAAGCTATCAGCAGTTAGTTTTTAAAACCTTGCAAGCTACAGGTAGCACTTTTATCATTAGTATTTATATAGAAATACTAGTGATATATTTTATAAGTAGAATCAGAAAATCTTATGTTGAATATATAGTTAAAAAGTAGAAGTTGATTTTTTTACGAAATACAGACTAGTAGATCCTCTTTTCATCGCCAGTCACAATACGCCACAGAAAACTCTTGTATTTTTGCCCGCAATGTTGTAACGACTGGAAATGACATTTTCAATCAATTCGTCTGATAGCCATTTTCGCTCCTTTTGCATCTTTCCATCGGTTGCAAGCGTCTAGAAACCGTAGATGCATTAGCTGCTAAGTTATTCGAAAATTCTTTAAAAGTTTCAGCTGGGTTTTTGTGTCCAACAAGATCTGTACTTCATTATTTTTGAGCTTTTTTGGTATTCCATGGCGTTCTTTGCCATTGCTATAAAAATCCTCACTTTTAAACTGCTGAAAACAAAATCGACAATTGTATAGGATGGAGCAGCATCACTATAGACTTCTAAAAGTATTCCATGGGCTTCAGCAAGAGATTTCTTCAAATTAAACAACAAAAGTAGTGAACGTCGAAAATGCAATTTTGGGGATTCCATCATTAAATAACTCAATAATACTAAATGGAAAACTGTCAAAGGTCAAAATGATCGAATTTAACCGTTATCTACATTGGCACTTCTCATTACTCCACCACCAATAGATGTCGCTGGCATCTATTATTAATAATATTTGATAAATTAAAATTTAAAATTAAAATTATTTCTATTTATTTATTTATTTATTGAACCTGAATATTTAAATATATTGTAAAATATTAAATACTCCTATAATACAAACAATGATAATAAATAATTTTAAGTAAAAAGGAAATAATATTGTTATAGGGCTAGAAAACATTTTATTATATTATCTAATAAGTTAATTATTAATTAAAAACTCATTCATAAGTAGTGTACATGAACATATTATTGATTGCTTTCGCATTAAATTCAAAAGAGAAATGTAACAAACGTTGTTATATTAAAAAAAAAAAAAAAATAGTCAGGTGACCATTTTATATAATTAGAATATTTACAGGTTTATATATTGTATTGTCGGAGAAGTAATCACGCTAGTAATTATCTGTTCATTTTTCAGAAGATGAGCAACACTTTCTCAAATCAATATCCGTCATGAATGTTTAGATGATTTTTCAAAATATTCATCTCAAATATTCAAATAGTCCTGTTGGAAGCAGCTTATTTTTTTTGTTATCCGTTATGAAACCTAGATTTTACTTATGCATGAGTTCTTTTTTTTAACTTCTTATATCAAGTCTTCTAACAAGCCAAGTTATCTATCAAGATTAATCTATTTGGAAATAGGCTAGCACGTGCTTGATGTTTTACATTCAACGAATTTCTGCCTGTTTTATTCCGAGGAAAAAGTAATCATTATAGAAAGAAGTATTTGAGGATTGAAATCTTATATCTTTTCTTCGCTTATTTGCAAAGTTTTAATTCCATATTCGCAATGGATCTCTAATTTCATACTTTATCTGTTCATGTTCAATAAGAATGTGAGCGTCAAAGTTCGTGTTCCTCAACGATTGCAACTTTCATTCATTTCTTTTCCTTTTACGAATGGCTCCAAGCTATTTTAATCAATTTTAGAATCGAGTTGAAAGATTTGCAAACTTTTTTGAAATAACTAAAACTGGTGGCAAAAAGTGGAAATATCAAAAGAAGTGCCATATTTTGAAGAAAATTTATGATCAGTTTTCAATTTCTAGATCGCACTTGACTCATTTGAAAAAAACCTTTACATGAATAAAATGGTAATTTGTAATATTTTAGAACAAAAATCGGCAGAAAATCGTATTTTGGTGTGTAAAATAAATGTGAAAAATGTGATTTGCATGGGACATATACAGGCCGTATTATACGACCTGTTTGGCAACCAAGTTTAATTATTAATACTTGATGACAGAAATAGTTGAAGAATAAGATCTTTCAAAGAAAATTTTATTTGTTGATTCACGTTGCTGTGGTTCACGCCAGTTCAAGTTCTAGGGTGTCCTATCTATAAAGGCTCCCTTATATAACATCGCGTTATCAGATGCTTAAGTATGAAGCGCAGATTTGCGAAGCAACTACGTAACACTACATGTAGAGGACATACATGTCTGAAGCGAAGTATTTTCTATAGCTTAGATATTTGTCGATTTGACTAATAGTAGTATAAAGTAGTACAGCAGCGTAAAACAAATTTTTTTTAAAAACGAAAAGTCGAGTTTCGTTCCAAATAAGCAGCATTTGCCGAAAGTAGTTTTCTTTTACTAGAACACAAAGGGAAATCAGCTTTGCATCGTACCGCTACCGCTGATGAAAAGTAGATTTATTTTAAGAATTCCAAGGGCGAAAACTGAAGGGTATCGACCGTAAGACCAAATTGTTTTGACAGAAACATGATTCTGGTGACTGAATTGAGTATGATTACCTGACTGAATTGGCCATTATTACCTGTTTTAATTCATTGAAATGGTTGGCCAACTGCAATCAATCGACTAGAATTCATCGCTGTTCAAAAAACAATCCAAAAATTTCAAAAAATATAACAAAATGTCATTGTTTTTAGTGATATACGTTCATTCATTCATAATGCAAAGCTGGTTCGCGATACCTTAGACTCAATTGAAAAGTGGTAGCACACGCGCCTTATTTAGTTGTCTCGGATGCTTTCGATTGCAACATATCTGCATCGATGGCTGATGTATTATAATGTAATTTTGGTACATTGTCAAGAAAATAAATGCAGAATTGTTTTAGATAAAATAAAGTAAGTATGTAACGGTTAATGAAATGGTTCACCTATCTTAGATAAGGAATGGAATATGAAAATATTCTTCAAATATTCTATCGGAAAGGCGTAAGTCAGCGATATCTTCGATTATGTTGGGATGATTGAAGCGCTACCACTGACTACTTTCCGATGGTTCGAATTGTTATTATGAGCGTTATGGGCAAGTTCTGCTGCCATTTGACGACAATGCTATGTTAAGAATTTTACGTCGTCCTAATATAATCGCTACTAATTAGAGGATTGTTTTAGCCATAATAAATAATAATAATAAAAAAAAAATCTAATAATAATTGTGTAGTATTTCTTCGTAATAAATATACATAATACACATAATACATTTTATTTATTATATCGAGACACATTTTACAAAATTCAAAAAGTTCTAAAATAATATTTTAGAAAGTTGAGCTTACATTCCGATTAGAGAATAATAGTTAATCCTAAATCTTCAACTCTTCCGGAAACTTTTATTTGCTTCACAACAACAAAATGAAATGAAATGTGATTCATTTAAAAGGAAAGTAAAGATAATAAAACATCTGAAAATTATGTCAGTTAATTGCATGTATATATGTTTGTTTATTTGTATGGATGTAAAATAACATTCTTTTTTGGCATGAAATGTTTGTTTAATCACTTTTACCTCTAATAAAATTAAACAAAAAAATCATGTATAGTTGTATATAAAAGTTTATATCAGATTTTAAAATACAAGCACCTAAACGTGAATGTTTAGAACAAAACATAGGCATAAGACGAACCTATGATACCCATCCTATTATGTACTGTATATACATATTAGTAAGAAATCATTTTGTTACTAAACGACCTCCGATAGATTGCCATGAGAGGAAGAGGTGTTCATAAGACTTAAAAATTAACAGTAGTGTAGTTAGAAAAACACTCAACTTATCAATTTTATGTATAAGAATTTTGGAATTTTTTGTCTTTTTATACCCTACAACCCTGTTCTTAATATAGATTATATTAAGAACAGGTAAAGGGCATTTATATCTTATTGTACCGATCGATTCAAAATAGATTTAATCTTGTTTGTCTCTCTATGAAAAGAGTCTTTATATGACCCAAACTGTCATCTCTAATATTTTTCAACTAAAGCTACTATTTTGACATATAAAATAAATGTGAAAATTTTGGATTGGATAGAACTATTTTTTGAACCAACTTCCACACAACCGTTCCTGTCAAAAAGTAGGGCTTTGTATGGTAAAAAAGGGTATAATTTTTAATATTTTATGATTTCGGGAGAAAAAATTTTAATCAAATAACACTTTTCTTGAGGACATACTTTTGCGCAGGAACTTGTAACTAACAGACCGCTTAATCGATTTTAAATAAATATAGTGCTGAATGAAATGATTTTTTTATTAAAGAATCTACTAAGCATCACTTACCTAAAATTCAATTTCTAAGTCGCGCCTTCTTGTTAAGTCGTTGTTAGAAGTCGAGTGTCCAAAATCGACATTCAGGAGGTATAAAGTTAAGACTTTGTATATTGAAACATTGAAGGCATCATTTTCTTTTTTTTTTAAATTCTTTTACTATTTAAAATGCTATATATTCTATTAGCATATCTTATATTTAAATTAGATTTAGACTTAACTGCTTCTGCTTCTCAAGTAGGATTTCTATATCGAAAAACACAAAGTTCAGTCTGATTGAAAGTCTGATTGACTTGTCTGCTCGATTGGATTGAATTTGGTTGGATGTACCGACAAGCATGATTAAATCCATTCAGAACTGGACGACAATCAAGAATATTTGAGCACTTAGTTTGAAAACTTACTAAACCTATTGACTTTAAAATCGTTATATCGATATTGTTACCGTTTTCTATTTGTAACATACAGAAATACGGCACAATGTACGTATATTGTGGACCAGTGAGAGCATTTATCCCTATTGGTAGATTATTCTTCCATTTGGAACATCTTAGAGACCGCACAAAGTACGTACAGTCTAGATCAGTGAAGATTTTTGATCTATGTTGGTATGCCCGTTCGTCTTTCTTGATTGTCGACTGCAATGTTGGAAAAGTTACCTTAAAAAGTCACTGATTGGTCATTACTTGGTTTGTCTACTTTTACCAAAAATCTATCGTTCCTTAAAATCGATATAAACATTTGCAAAAACTATCTAGTGTAACTTCAAGTCTATAGACGATATTAATGTAAAATCTGGTATGGCCAGTTGTAAGGTCAGTTTAGAATAGTCACGATCGGCCGATTGACACGCTCGTATTTAAGAAAATATTCTGCACTTCTAATATATTATTTTAAATTTAATTTGAACTCTGTTTTTATTTGTTTAAAATTAAGCTTTTGCTTATAGGATGATGAGGTCTCTTAAAAATAGCCCTAAATATTCTAAAACTTTTCACATTATTATTTATTGTTGCTGCAAATACTGCAACGATGGTCAGTAGAAAATCATAACATTTTTGATCGTCCACATATATATATATATATATAAAATATAAAGTCAGAGACAAAGGGAGAGAAGTATGTACTACATACTGACCAGTGGAATGTAGGCATTAGATCAACTCTTTCTCACATTCTCTTGTTTCGATGCGTGCAATATAATCATAAAATAAGCGAAAATAGTCTTTTTTTTTATCGTTTATCGCAAAAATATTTTTTTGCGAACTTTCAACTGGAGTTGTACTACTAACAAAAGTAAAAATAAATGGAATTAGAATTTTCTTTTTTGTGTTTTACTATTTTAGAATAATTCTGTTGCTAGTTGTGGTTTCAATCAAATGATGTTAAGTTATAAAATTAGTTTATAAACTGAATTAAAAGATACCGGACGTGTGTTCAGGATTATATCATTTAGAAATTTTTTAAAGTTATACTCTTACTCAGTGAAATTCAAAAATATTGCAAAAAAAAAAGAGAAGAGAAGAACTTGAAAAATAAAAAATTCATTATGAAGATGTAAAGGTATAAGCGTGTATGTCTGCTTAGGTGAAAAGTAAAAATTCTAAACTTAATTTAATGAGTTTTAAATTAGTTTTCAATTATAATAATTTTGTGCAAAATTAACGCTTCGAAAGCTATTTACATGAAAATATAATTTAGAGAATAACATATTAAACACCAAACATTTCTTTATTTTGTGGCCTGAAAAAATGAATTTATTACAAGTTTTCACTTTTATCTTAACCGCATTGACGATAAAAGCTGTTGGTTGTGAAGAAGGAACACTTGGTAAGTTCGCAAAAAAGATTCTTAATTTAATCATTAATTTATTTTTTTAAATTACTTATTGTACAATAATTTTAGTTCTTTTTTATATTTATTTTCTAAAATTATTTGTTTAATGTTATTTAATAAAAAAACAATAGAATTACTTTTTTGCGAAACAAGTAAGAAAAAATCTTCAATGCTGGAACATATATAGAACAATTGCTAATAAAGGGTTTTCCATTAAGAAGGCTCGAATTTTAAATTTAAATAATATAAGTTATGTATCAGTTACTATTATATATATATTTTTATTTATTTTACTACTTAATTACGTTATGTATGGAATATGATATCGGCGACGCGTATCTCTAAGCTCTAATTTTTGATGACTGGACTATATAAATTGGGCTCGATATCGTTGATGGCATTGGTCATGTTGTTTGTGACTTCTTCGTACAAAGCCCTGATTTAACTAAGCCCCCCAAGAAAAAGTCTAACGGCATTAAACTAGATGATGTCCGCGTTTAGTTCACTTCGCACATAGTACACAGATCGCAGCTCGAACAGAACATATAGAAGGTGACGGCCTATCAGTTATAAAATGACCCTCCGCCCATCATTGGAGTTCTAGGCACTCTTTGAACCCGTAGAGGGCGTACATTGCTCCGGTGGATCACCTTTTCCGCGCACTAGCCCTTGCAATCACGCCGGCATCGTGTCATATTTACCGAAACTCCACGTCCAATTGCGCGGCTTATACCAGTTGCCGCACCTGACAAGAATACTCTGAGTAAGCCTTCTTCTGGCGGATAAGCAGAAATCCACTTAAGGACAAACTACTGTCACCTCCACTTATTTGTTTATTAAGCTCCTCATGTGAATGAGCAGCAGTAATCGTCGCTGCCTTACCTCAGTTTAGGAAAAACATAAAGATGAATATATAAATAAATTAGAGAGCATTTTAGATTCAATGCATTTTTATTTTCGTTTCTATCTTAACGAGTTTTTCAAAATAATTCTGCATAGAAAATGTTTTGAAATACACTGTTTGTTAAATAGAATTTATGGGAAATAAAATTCAATGTTTTCTAACTCTCTTTTAATCGAGTCTAGAATATCATAATTTCTAAAATCACGCAGGACGTACACTAAGTGTCGTGGAAATTTTTATGTGATCCATGAGCAGTGAACAAAACGCCCAGAAAGCAGAGATGTTTTCAGTTTGTATTGTTTGTATTGATGTTTTCAAATTGTATTCTCGGTGTGTCCTTTGATTTGACCCCTTTTCAATACCAATGTGGCTGTAAAAACTTCCACTGTTTCCGCAAATTTTATTTTTAATTTTTGTCGCCGGGAAAATGTTCACTACAGACATTACCCAGATGGACAGACGGATACGCTTGAATTGGTCCTAAATGCTAATCAAATGCAATAACTATTATTGATTTTGCAAAATTTGATCCAGATATCTTAATTTTTGCGACCGGGAAAAGCCGTTACATACGATACGCAGACGGACAGATGGACATGCTTAAATCGATTCTAAATTTGATGCTGACAGAAGAAGAACTCTGACATGAGGAAAATTTAGATTCCATCAGATTTGTACTTAATCAGATAACATAAAATATTCTTCCACAGAAAATGAAGCTTTATATTAATGTCTGTTAGCCTGGATACAATTTAAGTCTCCATTTCATTCATTCATTTTTAATTTTTAGAAAAACTAACTATTCCACCTACTGATGGCGTTGAGTCGGCGCCACAAGGACGTTCTTATGCTAATCGGGGCTATTATGATGTAACAACTGAATGTCCTGTTAACACAGAATGCATGTCCTTACAGGATTGTACGACAATGATTTATGAAATCGCTAAAATGTGTTATTATGGGGACAAATCACTCTTTTGTGGTGCTAATGGCGGAGAAATCCCATATGTATGCTGTCCAAGTAATCCGTTAGAAAAAAATCAAATATGCGGCCGAACATTGGTTCAGGGTCAATTTTATCGAGGTTTGGGTACATATCCCTTCATAGCCAGAGTGGGTTTTAAACGTATGTTCAAAATTTAAATGAAAATTTTTTCAAATTTTTTCTCTAAAATTTTTCACTGATAATTTTTTAATAGATATAAATACAGGAGGTTTCGCTTATCCTTGCGTAGGCTCTATAATAGCTCGGCGTGTAATACTAACAGCGGCTCACTGCGCTTTAGCCAAAGCAGACGGACATAGGCTGTAGATATTTTCAATATAGTTTTTGTTGTTTTTTCCCCCCTCTCTTTCTGTTAATTTTTGTATCCTTGCAGGTCATCGGTGCGAGTAGGCGAATATGATACTTCAACTGATCCTGATTGCGCGAGCACTGGATTTTGCGCTCCTCGTTCAGTAAATCATGCAATCAGTCATGTTATTGTTCATCCCGATTATAAACAAGGGCAATATCATCACGATATTGCTTTGTTAATATTGAAAACTCCGCTCAATTATTCAGGTGAGTCAAGCAATTAAAATTTTGTTTCTATATATTTATGAGCGATTCAACGGAAATAGGTGTTTTTTTTTATTGTGTAAATAAAACGCGCGCGTATGGTTGTTTCATAATTAATTATAAGATATACACACTCGTGAGTGCTACAATTTCAAGCATATGATTCAAGTTGATAAAAATTTAAAAATATTTAAATTGTCTTTAAATGAAATTTAGAAAATTCTAAATGAGTAGTTGTTTAACGGTTTCTATTCGTTTTTATAAGTTTTTGTGCTGCCGTTTAGCCAAGCAGTTAATAAGCTTAATTATCAAATCGATGTATCCGGGTACAATTCCTAGTGCAGAAGACCATAGTTTAATTAGTATGTAATCATAGTTATATTGAGTGGTTGGTTAATCGGTAATCGCAAGCTGCAACCATCCCCTTTCTCTTTCTCCCTCTACTTGTTTGTGATATTACCGTGTTAGACGTGTAGAGGAAAAAATTACGATTTTTTGCTAAAGACCAATATATTGCGGAAATTGTTTCTCGCAGAGCTCCAGATTGCGTTTCAAATGTTGAAGTCTTCAGAGAGAATCATTGGTGAAGAATGTTTGAAAAGGAAATTGTAAAGTTCTTGTTGGGAAATAAAGGGAAATATTACCCGAGATAAATTTGCATAAAATATTCGTGTACTCGTGTATATTGTATAAATATAATTTATTCCTATAATTTAATATTTTTTTTGAAATTTAAAAAATCTTTTCATATTCCTATACAAAATTTTCATTGAAATTTATTGAAGCATTTGGCGTACATAACATTTGAAAATCTTCATGAAGCAAAACAAACAAAATATATTTTCTACGTACTTTTTGGATTTTTTTCGTACATGCACGCGAACTCTCTTTCAAAAAAAAAAAACAAGATTGTCTTTGTTTTTGCTTTGTAAATGAAACTTTCAAATCCATCGCTTAGCACATTTTTTATGTACGCTTTATATCTCACAAGTATATTTTCACACCTACGAACCAAATTCATCATCATTTTCCATGTGTGTGCGTTGCATTTCTGTTTACATTATATCAAGAAAACCCTAACATAATTGTTGCTTATGTATAGAATTAGAATGAAAGAGCAAGCAAGTCTGCTAATTAACAGCGCTACCCGATGTATTTATTAACAGAAACACTAAAAGAACCTAAGACTTTATTAAATAATTTTTGTTAATACATTTCCTAGCTATTTATTGGTAGTTGGTTCTTTCTGATGCAATCTAATGATTAGTAATTTTATCGATTTTTTATATGCACATGCCTCTGTTTATTTTGCATTTAGGCGTGTCCGACTGTTTGCCTATCCGTACGCCCTTCTTCGCAAAGTTTAACGTAAACATTCTCCCGATGTGTCGAAGATGGAGACATTATCCGACAATCCGACAAAAAAACAGTGAAAGTTCTTGCACGCAGGGCCAAAAAAGGCATGTCTAACATAAACTGCTATCAACTCCATGGGTTCTGCGCTCATTAACGCCTCACTAATATTAAAGAGCATTAAAGTTTGGCCGTTTTTCAATTTTTTCTTAAGCTAAAGGTGGTTGGTATGAAAATTCGGTCACAACACTTATACCTCTTTAAAATTATTGGCGAAAAAAATAAATCATTTTACGTTTCTGTTGTACGCGAACGTTGTTCTTCGCAATTTTATTTGTATAATTTAAATTGTAAGAGATTCATAAGAATAAGTTGATAAAGTTATTTATTCCGAGCTATATTTTTTAATCTATAAACTGTAGGAAAATTTAAAGTGCTTGGTTGTTCAGTAGTTCAAGACGTATCTTTTTTCAGATCTTATTATTCTTTATCTACTTCCATCACTTTTTATGAAAATTCTTATGTAGGGTGGAATTAAAAAAATGTGCTTTGTTTGCGACATTCAGAAACCAGCTTTAGAGACCTCATTAAGCACATCATTTTGATTAACATCAAATTTAGAATCAATTTAAGCGTGTCTGTCTGTCACTCTTTATGGTAAAGATTTTGCCGAAAGTTTAAGATATGGGATCTAAGTTTGGTTGAAACATTGGAAGTTCTTGCACGCATTGAAAATGGACTCAATTGTCTACAATACATTGTAAACTGGGTACATCTCTATTTTCGAAAAAAAAAGAAAAAATTCAATGTTTTGATCGTTAGCTTTCTTAGCTATCTTTTAGAACATCTCTAAAAGTGAAAATTTCGGTAACGCCCATCCAATAGAATAGAGTTTTGAAATTTTAGTTTCTTTTGAAAGGGTTTGTAACATCATGAAGGAAGTTGATCAGAGTCAATTAAATACGGAATCCACATAGGTTTATTCGTCCGTCTCTCCGTCAGTTTGTCTACTTACCTGTGTAATATCTTCGGTCAGCATTATCCCGGTTGCAACAATTAGGATATCTGGCTGAAATTTACCAAAGACATTGGAAGATCTTGCATGATGGTATTGAAAATGGCCAAAATCGGTCGAAGAATACGTCTACAGTATAACATGAACTCACAACATTTCCACTTTCTTGGTATTCTGCTCACTACTAAATAAAATTTTCCACGCGCTTTCGTACGGAATGTTCTCAGGCTTTTCAATTGCCCGTTCACAAAATCTGCATGAATCGGTATCTGAGATATCCAGCGAATGTATTAAATTTGATCATAATATCTTGAAGAGAACAACATATAGATATATGAACAAACATCTGACGGACGGACAGACAGATCGAAGTGCTTTTAATGATGAAAGCTTTCACTTTTGACTTCATATGTTTGATCACTCGACAGTTGTTATAAAATACGGTCTATCGCACAGAGATTTGAAGCGAGCTTAAGTCGACTTAGCAGTCGCGATTCCTATCTATTATTTATATATATACAGCGGTAGTTTATTTCAAGTTTTTCTGAATGTTGCATTTGTTCGCACATACGTAACCTAACACAGATATAAAGATTAGATAAGTTTCAAAGAGACAAACGGTGACGAAAAGGCTTAACACTTAAAGTTGAGATTATCTCAATTATTTGTAAAATAAAATGCGGAAATGTCGTTCGCGGTCTTTTACTAAATCATTTATCTTATCTCATCATTTGACTCGGCAAGCTACGAATATCTAAGAGATAAAAATATCTGCAGTGATATGTCGATGGCTAATTACTTTCCCACTGAAAAAATTCTTCGTTTGCAGGACACATTTCTCGGAAATAAAAAGACGACGTTTCCTCTTCCATGTTTAGAATACAAAAACGAACTTCGGTAATATTACACTAAATTTCAACTTCCACTTAACATGATCGAGTTCCCATACTCATATATTTGAATCATTATTGACCCACAACGTGATACGCTGCTTGCAATCACTACGAAAGATGTCAAATTTTGAAGATTTTATATATAATCATTATATGATTACATAGGGTCTCCCAAATTTTACGCAAAATCAAATTTGCCGCCATTTGAGCGGTAAATTTTTGGAAACCTCAAAAAAAAGAACACAAGCGAGCAATCCGCTTTCATTGTTTAACAATATTTCAAAAATAATGAGTTGAAATGAAACTGAATTGAAATGAAAATATAGCCGGAATATTGACTATTGCTGGTGCTTGATATCTCGGTATGATAATCCAGTTATTTGTGTCTAAATTGGATGACATTGATGTGAAGGACATATGATTTTAACAAGACGGTACCAGTTGTCATAGACTCCGTGAAATAATTCAATTACTAGATGAGACATTCCTTGATCGTTTACTTTCTTGTTTCGATGATGAGAATCGGCCCCACTGTGGGCTCGTATGAGCCAGCAAAGTCGGACTTGTCCGATATGTAAACATGCATAAGCAACTCTGATTTCTATTTATTTCAAATCTTGCGAAAAATTTACGACATTTAAGATATCTCGGGTTGTTATAAACGAAATGCTTAAATTAATATGACTTGTCTCTCGTGTCGCTATCATATTAAGACATAAGAGCTGTTTACTGCCAATACTCATTGTTCGTTGACTGTGTTGGGTGTGCGAGCAATTGTGTTAAAGTTTTAAACGTGAATGGTTGGCAACGGCACGTACAATAAATAGGACTTTTTGATGAATAAATGTCTGTAGAGAAATAAATCAGGCTTTTTGTTTATTTTGTTAAGCCTGGCGGGGCCAGTTGGATAAACATCTTGTAATGTAAGGCAATTGAATGAAATGTTTACTAAAGCTCACATGGTGATGCATAAAAACCAATAAAGAATTGAGATAAATGTTTATTGATATGAATTTTATTTCATGTACGGATAACTTCGGTAGTGGCTTCAATACTCTATTCTCGCCTAGTGACTGTAATGGCGTTGTTAAGTGGCCACGAATAAGCAACAATTCTGAAACATTTATAGGCGTTTTGCTAATGTTAACCTTTAAATTATAAGCAATTTAGTCATAACCATCAAAGAAGTAAATCATCAGAATTTCTTCCCATTTCGAAGATGTTCGGCTGACTTTAAGAAAAAAGCAAAAAACAAAAAGAGGAAGAACACGAAAATTGCTGCAACATTGTAAATTTAAAAACTATTAATATTACAGCAGTTGGATAAAAATTTTTATTTTATTAAAGTAAACTAAAATTCAATCAGCTTTGAAAGAATTGTTGTTATAGTCCGAGTCTTGCACTCAAACAAAGCATTCAAAGCATTTATTTGAATGAGACTACACTGTAGGTTAAGTCAGGCGTAGGCAAACTTGTTTGTCTACGGGACGAACTCACCCGAAAAATATTTGTATTAAAGATTTTCAAAACAAAGCATATTAGATTCCAAAAGGAAGCATATTTAGTACTATGGGAAGTTAAATCAAAGTGTGACTTTTAACGGATTTGAATGATGATGAATTTGTATTCAGAAATTATTTTCCCGAACGTTTTTTGCAATGCAAAAAATCTATTGATTTGCCATCTTCGTTTCTGCAATTATGAACTCACTTTTACTGTGAAATATTAAAGATTAGATTAGTTTTGTCATATAAAGGTTTACTTTTCATGAAAATCCCTATAGAAAGTACAGTTCAAAAAATTTACGCACTTGATTCGAATTTTGTATAATTAATTTGTATTTCAAATTGCTATTATAGACTAACTTAGACTATGGGATGCAAAAAATTTGGCACTTTTTTCATACAAAGACTTAGAAGGCGGAATTCATAAGAATCCTAAAGCTGAAAGGTTAAGTGTAAGGGCGAGTACAATAGATCTCACAGTTAGCATTAGCCCAATATCAGGCGATATAATTCCACAAGTGTGGTATATATATATCTTCATTTTGAATTTCAGTGGCCACTCAGCCGATATGCTTGCAAAAAACTCGTGCCAATTTGGTGGTGGGGAAAAGAGCTACCATAGCTGGTTGGGGTAAGGTTTCGACATCCAGCGTACGTCAACCCGAAATGTCATATTTGGATGTACCATTAACCAGCTGGGATTTGTGCTTGCGGAATTATGGTACCACAGGTGCTTTAGAATCGCCGGGTTCCATTGATGGCCAGTGGATGTGCGCCGGAGGTGAGGGTAAAGATGTATGTCAAGGATTTGGTGGAGCGCCTCTCTTCATACAAGAGAATGGAATATACTCTCAGGTAAATTTCTTAACAAGTCACAAAAGAATAAAATAAAATTTAGAGTATCATCGCTTAGGTCGGAATTATGTCCTTTGGATCGGATAACTGCGGTGGTCTGCGTGTACCTAGTGTTTATACTTCTGTAACGCATTTCATAGATTGGATTCAAGACAATACACCAGCGGAGTAAAATCCAAAAAATTGTATATCAATGAATTTTACTTAAATATGTTGAATTTTATGCACCTGAACAAATAGTTATATAAAAATTTTTAATCTTAAGGAATAGTTAACGTACATTTTGCAAATATAAACAAACAACATTTAAATGTAAATTTCAAATTATTTCCATCATGGAAAAAGTTTTGATGGCATGCCGCTAAGTTCTTATTTGTCGAAGTTTAAGAAATAAAAAAATAAACATAAGAGAAAATTGGCTGACGTCTTATATGGAATATTCAAGGTTTGAAATTGTATGATTGTATCCATTTTGCTCATTCAGTTTATACCTAAACAAATTTACATTTATGGCTAAAAAATTCTATATCACATATTTCCGGGATTTCTTCTCAGGTTGCTTGAGTCTTCTACACTCATTTTGAAGCTAACCATGGAAATACAGCATTTGCGCTCAATCTTCACCCATCTTTAGTACATCGTATTAAAAACAAGTTAAAACATTTTATTCGGGCAAAACCGCCATTGAATACCTGACATCTGTTTGCATAATAGAATTCTTCATTTATTTTTGTGAAAAAATGCTCCAAATTATACTTTGTTTCCATGTAAAGGCATTCTCTTCATAGGAGCCTTGGTGTCCAAAAAGCAGACCTATATTGTTCAAATTTGGTTCCCAATAATAACATTTAAAAAAACTTTGCGTCATGGGACCAAGCATTGCAATGCCTCAAAATGACTTTATCGTGTCTTTCGATAAATTGCGGCTGTTTTTCTTTTAATGCTTAGCCAAACCCCTTTAATTGCTTTCGATATAGATTGCCGGTGAACGTTTCAGACGGTTTTAGCAACTCATAATACCCTACGCCGAGCTGGTCTCATCAAACGCAAGGCATGACCTTTGGAATGTGAATATTTGGTTTGGCTGTCGACGTGGAAACGGGAAGTCTCCATGTTTTTCTGCGCTTGGAGTTACCGTAATGAAGTCTCCAGTAGAGGCGGAAATCCCTTTCGTCTTCGTCTTTTAAACAGCTGTTCACAAGCAAAGAAACCGTTCAAGCCGTTCAATACCTTTCGTCTTCAACTCGTACGGCACCCAATTTCTCCGCCCTTGAGTCATTCTTCAGTTTTAAAATGGCTGACTGCGTTACCCCCAATAATTTTGCCAATTCTTCTTACATTTGACACAAATCTTCAAAAGGTAAAGCCTCCAATTTTTCATCTTTCAAGAGTTGAAAACACCTGCGAGACACGTTCGATGAGTCTCAACCACAGTTTTTTTCATATTGAAGCCGTAAACGACTCGTAAAGTAACATTTTTAATCGAGCATAACTTTACGATGCGGGCACAAATTGACTAAAGTTTCGATCGAATAATGTTGACAAACGTCCACAGTTCTTGTATCATAGCATCATCTATTTGTTTCTACCAATATATGCTCTTAACGGTATCTTTTGGAAAGCGGCAAAAGCAAAGTTGTATACCATCTCTTATACCCTGTGGTTGCATATGAGAGAGCATTGTGTATTTAATTCTGCAAAAGACGCCAATACTGAAACCCTTTTTTAGCTCCTATTTCTTAAAAGTACATCGTAAATTTAAATGCCCCTTCGTCAATGGTTTTGTTGAAAAGAAATATCGTTTTGAAATTTGTTACATTTATATCGGTATAATAAACAATAGTCCCAATCGTATGCACACACAACTCAAGAGAATCTCATCGATTTTCGTGAGGCGGTAAACAAAAAGTTCGTTTAAAAGCGAATACAATAATTGTTTTATTTGTTTATTTATGTATGTATATTTAATATATTTAATTAAAGTCTTATAAATATGAGACAATCTTCAAAGGAAAGAAAACACAAATACAAATTGTATATCTTTCTTAGAATATCACTGTCTAATCAATTCATTTACATCTCGCTAACAAAAATAATTCAATTGTAAACAATTGAACTTCAGTATAACCTTTCATCATAAAATTATACATTGATCTGCTTGAGTATCTTCAAATAATTAAAATAGAAATTGACTCTAAATAATATATAAAAAATATCTTTGAATTCAGAGATGTAATGTATTGAAGAATACTATCGCAAGATCGTAAATTTGGTCATCGGGCAACAAAATAACCTTGAAGTATTAGTCACTCCGTATCACAGCTTAAGATAGACTCATATATATTTACACCGATCGATTCAGATTCATTTTCTGAACCGTTTTAAGTCTGTCTATCTGTTTGTCTGTCTGATTCTTTTGTTTACCCTTCAGTAGCGTATTTTGGCTCAACGTCAGAAGAACCTTCACCAAAGATACGGCATAGAGGGACAGGTGGATATGCTTAAATCGGTTCTAAATTTGTTGCTCATCGTGAATATACAGCGGATAGATACGCTAATATGAACATCTGACGTTATAAAGGGTCTCGTAATAGCAAACCTTTTGTGAATATTAGTTGTGTGGAGCTGCACCCGATTTTTTTTGCAGAAACAAGTGGTATTCAGTTGAGTGTTAAGTTCTGGCGACACGCGATAGACTTATGTTATCTGGCCACAATTCTGGTACTGTATTGTCTAGTGCTCAAATTATTTTTTCTATTCCTGTATACTTTATAGGGTCTCTGTACGACAAAATGAGTATAAACCCATCTTTCGGCTTTGGGTATAAATATCTACTTTTTAAATGAAGTTTGAACTTCAGCTCTTAAATAAGATTTTTTTTCAAAGTGTTACTTTTATTAATTATTATTCTTCATTATTCCACAAAATCCCTTACTTTTTTTTAATATTTAACTTTAGAGGTTAGAGCTAAGTGGTGGAGATTATTTAATAATCAAACTATAACATTTTAAAACTCGCCTTTTGTAAGTAATTTTACCGAAGTCATCGAAGTCTTCGTTAAGAACGTCTTAAAAGCGTTAGCAAAATCGTATTTGTAAACATTTTCTTCGTGTAAAAATATTTTGATAATTCTCAAGAACGCCTTCTGAATGAATTGTAAATCATTAACGATTTTTCATTCGCCACTGATTATTTACAAACGAGTTTTAAGAAACGGATTGAGAAAAACATCGCTGCGTTTCCGTTGATTCCTGAGTGATTCTTTGTTGTTTATCTTTTAATTTTTTATGCTTATTCACACATCAGGTGACTTTTATTAAGTTCTTGCCTTCGTTTGTTACATTCAGAAATATAATTTAATAATTTTTATATCCACCAACTTTATCGTAAAAAAACTTAACAAAAGCGAACAGACAAAACTACATTTTGTTACTCTATAGTATTATATGGACGAGGTGGGATCTTCCAACAACCTTTATTATGTATCCGATGTAGTTTATGAGTAATGAGCAAAAGACCCAGAAGGTAGAGGTAATATTCACATTATGCTATAGGCGGGACCTTAGAACGATTTGGCCCATTGTCAGCATCAGTGTGTAAAAGTTTTTAAAGATTTTGACAAAATTGATCCCCATATCTCTTTAATTTTCGTGATCGATAGAATGTTTACCACAGACACTGCGCAGACAGAAAGGCGGGTAGACAGAGATAGATAAAGCCGCTTGAAAGCTATATCCGAACCCTCGATCTCGTTCAAGGAAGGGGAATATAGAATGGAGTTAATGACGATTACCGATCCGTTAAGAACCATTAGGTAATGCGCAAGCAGTTACGAAATAGTCTTGCTCGAATAGTTCCCAGCGCGCTGCCAGATAGACAGATCGGCAGAAAGGCGGACAGGCGTATAGGCGGACCTGCTAATCAAGAATATATTATATATACTTTGTAGAGTCTCTGAAGTTTCTTTTTAAGTGTTACGAAAAGATCGACAAAATGAATACACTCCCGGTGGTGGTTGTTAAATCGGCCATCCATTTATATTTTTGATTTCTAATATAATCACCAGAATTAAAACAGTTCTTTTGTGGTATTAGCTTTTATATATTCCTTACATATTCGTGAGCAAATTCACCTAATTTGATGGTTCGATCTAACCCGAGAAATCACGATAATCACGAAGGTATTTTTGATCGAGCTAACAAGAATATGAACGATGGATATAAATAGTTTAAGGTCGTTTAAAAGGAATTGCACTGCAATATTTAGTCTCTGAAAATTTCTATTAGGTTCGAAAAAAAACTCATCATTTTTGTTTTTGATGGTCTAAATCACTCATATTATATAATATTATATCATCTTCTGCAACTTTTACAATTAATTTTCAAAATTTGTCTTTGGTTGCGCCATCGTTGTGTCATCCAAAATTTGTGTAAGAGGCCCTCGAATCAAACATTTGTATAAAATCCTCTCAAATCAAACAGTTATATAAGTATTGCCCCTCCCGGCAATTTGCAGTGTGTACCCAAAGAACAACTCTGTTGTTCTCCTTTTTTGGCGCATGTCAATGAAGAATCTTTCCAAGTTTTTGGGCCAATCAAGAATTTTTCTGGTGACACATGATTGCTCTCTCTATCTCTCTCTCTCTCTCTCTCTCTCTTTTTCTAGTGACTTTCCGCATATAAAACAACTGTATCGTATTAAGTTGCATTTATTTGCTTTCAAAGATTTCGCTGCTTTTTCTTACTACGCAGGTTTTAATTGCCTCCGACTAGAATTGCGAAATTCATGATGTGTAAAAAGATTGCTCGGTAACTAACGATTTACTCAATGAATTTATGGTTTTTTTATACGATTGAATCGTACATAAATGAAAAATTTGCGCTTTTTTCTTATAATGTTTTCGATAATAATTTTAAATTTAAAAATAAAAAAATAAAAAATTTATTACATTCAAGACATTTGATAGCTTTGCGATGGGTATCCAAGATTCACCTTAAGGCAAACTATTTAGTTCGCTTAATAATCGTTTTTTATGAGAAAATTCAAGAAGTTGTCTTAAGATATTAATGATTATTCAGTTTTTTCTTTTTTTTTTTCTTTTGATCTCAACGCACACCCCTCTACTGTCTATCAAAATATGTAACATATGATTATGACACACTGCAGTCATTTTTCTTTTCATTGTTCAGCTTATTGTGTGTGTCTCTCTTTGTGTATTATTGTGTGCGTATGTGTGTCTGCGAAAAAAGGGTGTTCTGTGTACAAGTACACATATGTATATGATATGGTATACAGATGAAATAAAAGAATAGAAATTAATTTGTTAGCTAACATGATAATGATGGTAATAATGATGATAATGATAATAATAATAATGATGATGATGATGATGATGAACGAATAAAGGTAAGATGAATTTTTCAATGCCAATAAAATCAGCAAGTTTGGCTAATAGGCAGCTAGCTTTTGCTGCTATAACCAGAATAATTCAAAAGTTTAATTAACATCAGCTGGCTGGCCGACAAGATCATAAAATAATGAATAATATCTAGAAATGAGAGAAATTAACACGAATCCAAGTGCACATACATGCGTACATATGTTTGCAACGTCACATTGGAAAGAATTATAACTTATTAAGAAGCCACTGCGGCTACTGCTTATAACAACAGAAGCTAAAATCAGAGAGAGAGAGAGAGAGAGAATGAATGAGTGGTTGAATTTTAAGCATATGGATGAAAACCAATTGCATGCAATTCGAAGTTATTAAGCAGTCATTAAAAAGACAGGAAAATTATCTTAAAGATTTTATGTTAAATACGTGACTAAATGTGAGTTTTTTAAATCAGGTATTTGTTTTAATTTAAACAATCACTACAGTCACAAAATATTGACATGATTGGGAAATTGCGTTACCTTATTATAATTTGTATGTCAGACTAAGAGGAGGATGCGTATTTTATTCAGACGTAATAAATTTTTAAATGTTATTTAATCTATAAACTGGAATGATTTTTATTATAATATTATGTATATATATATATATATATATGTATAGAAGTATATATATAGAAATATATATATATATATAGAAGTTAAAAAATTGATCATTACCGCAAACTTTAATTGTACTTCCACTGGCATGATACGGTCAAGTGGAAATTGTGAGTTTCCTTTTAAAATTCCTTTGCTTCATGATATTTGTTATTTTGTAAATCAGGTTTCATAAGAGAACGCGATTCTTATTTAATTGCTTAGCAATCAGAAAATAATTACTTGCGTTAATTTGGGTAATTTTCCTATAACTTTTTTCCATCTTTCTGGCAATGCGAAGATACTGTGTAAGAAGAATTCACGGTCTTTTAGGGCTATCCATTAATCGATTTATTTTAGCATTTCTCTTCAACTTTGTGAAATCGTGTCAGGCAAGCCACGCTGAATCGATTTGAATGAGTGGTAATTAGAAGGTGCTATGTTTAGTGAGTACTCTGGGAACTTCCCATTCGACCTGCAACAGTGTATACTTGACAAATCTAATTAAATTATATATAATTTGTTGGAGAAAGCATTTAATATTTATCGCGGTTGAAAATGTAATTATAATACCTCAACAAATAGATGAAGAAAGTTTTCAATTCTTTCTATAGAAGATAAATGAGAAAATTTTAAAATTAATAATAATAATTGTAAATTTTCTAAAATGCGACTTCACCGTAAAATTCGTCGTCTTTTTCTAAATTGCGAGATCATATCATAAAAGAAGTTTGAGAAACTTTGCAAGTTTCAATAATATAAATAGCCCCTAAAGACCAGGCAGCAGGTTTCGTTTTGATACCTTGAAATTGTTTACATGTGTTCTATAATACTTACCAGCGCCAAAGTTCTCGCATTTATTTCATATGTCAAAATAGTTTCTAGTTTCTATCGATTTTTGACGAAATACATAGATAAAGAAAATAAAGGCTCTTCAAATGGGACGTTACATTAGGAGTGATGGTAAAGAGGGATTGATGGAAACCTTTTTCACTAGCAGTTGCGACCTGTTGGTTAAATACAAAACCACATCAAAGAGATAGAAGGAAAGATGAACATAAATAGATAATGATTTCACTCGATCGTTATAGTGGAAGGTGAGTCTGTCTTAAGCTCTTCTGGTTGTTACATACGTTCGCGCAAACTTGTACTACACGTGATGTAAACTATAAAAAAGAGGAAAAGAAAAGAAACGACAATGACTAATCCGATTATGGATGAATACGGTTATCATTGGGACGATCTATTGATCAAATGATTTTAGAAGTTTAACGTAGGTTTCTGCCATGAAAACAGTGCTCAATGGCACACGGAATCGAAAAACGTCACACATAATCTCATATGTGATAAGTAGACGAATGACAGATGGAAGACAAGTATCATCTTAAATATGGCTTGTGATCATGTATTGAAGGTCTAGAGACTAACTTGCGATGACGTATCTTAGCTTTTTAGGACTTGCGATACTCCAACAACAGATGACAGACAGACGTAGACAGTTAAGTCGATTTAAAACCTTGTGCTGATCAAACGACTTTATATTTTATGATATATCTGATGCATATTTCGGAGCATTACAAATGAATTCATAAACGATGCTTAGCCTTGAACTTATTGTTAAGAACTGATGAATACGAATCACGTTTCACATCACAATGGCAAGTTAGTGATTTAGGGGTCTAATTAGGGGAGACGTCGACAAACAATTAATATTTGTTCGGGATGTAAAGGAAATAAAGCTTGCGCCATAAGGCCTTAATCAGAACATCCTACCGTGCTGTTGGAGTAGGACTGGAACTGATGAATACCCGTAATTTTATGATATTTACATTGAATGGCAATTTTCGAAGTTTCGCCAACAACGCCCTTAAATATATACAGTAGTTTGTTTTTTCTTTCTATGGTTTGCGTTTGCGCATGCGTATGCTTGCACTTACTTGTTTTTACAGCCGAAAGTATGTCTTTGCTCGTAAGTTCATAGTTTGGAACAAATTACATTTCACATGGTTTTAGTTCCTTGAAATAATATTTAAACCATACAACACATTGAAATGGGAGCACATTCATTTTGTCAAAATGTTTGCAACGCATAGAAAGAGGCTACAGAAACCCTTTAACCCAATCAATAGAAACGCTTCGAATCCAGACTAAGTTAAGTATGCCTCTTTTCATTAGAGCGAAACACTTTGTTTCGGTTTTTTATTATGCTCATTATTCATCGTCCGTAACAGCCAAAATCATAAAAATTTTCGCATATATTCTATATGTTATTTTACAGTTCCTCTATAAAAATAGAAAACATCGCCCGTAACTACCTAATATGATAGAATATCAAAATTTACTTTTTTGCCTTTAAAAAAATTTTCTTTTAAGATCAAGGTGTTGGCTGTAAGGGATTCGGCGATAAGTGAATATAATTGTCCTACTTGTTTTTTGTTGTTGTTGTTTTCGTTTTCGTGCTGAATTTGTAGCCCTCGGACAAGAAGTCACTTGACCAGCGCAAATATAGTTATGTTTAACACAACACTGCAAGGTACGAGAAATTTATTCAATTTATTAAAAAATATTTAATAAAAAAAAAAAAAGAAAAGAAAAAAACTCATAAACTGGCTGCAAATATTTTTGACATTTAACCTTGCAAGCAGTAGTGTATCTCTATTAAAAACATTTTTCTTTAATTTAAAAAAAATTAAAGCAAAAAAGCAAAAACTAAATTTCTTAGATGTCATTGTCTCAACGAAAAAAATGTTATTAATTAAAAGCTATGAAAATTAATTTAAAAATATTTTTTTTTATTTATAAAACTATAACACTTTTACAAGGTATCATACAAATAATAAAACGTACATCGCACAAAGCATTTACGACCGGAGGCATTTTTATACAATTCATTCATACGTTTTCAACTTCGTTGTATACGTCAGTCCGTACGTGTAGCTTGAAGTAAGTCTTACTGACGTTGTCGTAGCACTTATTGGTATCAGTTGATTTTTTAAACCTTGTGTGAGAATTTTATATATATTATATATGTACATATGTATTTTATGTATATATATATATATATATATATATATATATATATATATATAAGTATATATATATATGTACGCATATACATGCATTTGTGTGTGCGTGTGTGTGTGTGTGTTTGTAACTTTTATGCATCTTGAACATTACGTTTCCGATGTACGGCATCACAGTTTACTATTGGACGTGATGGGTATATGTTCGGTCGTCTTGTGATATTATACAACACTGATAGAAAGAACTTTGCGCGTATTGTGTAAAAAAAAACCATAAAATGCGTAATTAATAACTTTTCCAAATAAGTAAAAATGAAAAAAAAGAAGCTAAATAAAAAATAAATAAACAACTTGTGCAACTAAAATTTGAGATATTAAAGTAAATTAAAAAAACAAACAAAAAGGGTTTGATCAATTTAGAACGAATCTTGGATACCCGATCTATCGACGATGTACAAATTTTAACTTCTTTTTGATGTTTTAGATCCAAACCATTGCATATCATTTTGAACAGAATTTATCTTCCAATAAGTGATGAACCAGCCTTCAATTTGCTGCTCCGCTGAAGAGAGTACTGTTCCATGTCTTTCTTAAAGAATGCGTTTGATGGCCCATTATTTTTATCCCAATTGATAATTGATGTTTAATTTAGGTTCAATTCAAATTCATTTCAAATTCAATTCAATTCAAATTCAATTCAAAGTCAATTCAAATTCAATTCAAATTCAATTTAAATTCATTTCAAATTCAATTCAAATTCAATTCAAATTCAATTCAAATTCACTTCAATTCCAATTCAATTCAAATTCAATTCAAGTTCAATTCAAATTCATTTCAAATTCAATTCAATTCAAATTCAATTCAAACTCAATTCAAGTTCAATTCAAATTCAAATTCAATTCAAGTTCAATTCAAATTCAAATTCAATTCAAGTTCAATTCAAATTCATTTCAAATTTAATTCGAATTCAATTCAAATTCAAATCAAATTCAATTCAAATTCAGTTCAAATTCAATTCAAATTCAAGTCAAATTCAATTCTAGTTCAATTCAAATTCAATTCTAATTCAATTCAAATCCAATTCAATTTCAAGTCAAATTTAATTTAAATTCGATTCAAAATCATTTTCACATTCAATTCAAATTCAGTTCAAATCCAAAACAGGTTGAGTAATTGAAAATTATTTCATTTTCATCAAAAATGTTCTCCTCATGACAATCTTGTGCGTAAATTTTTATTTTTCCTTAATTGTAGACTTGTTAATGAAATCATAAGAGTAATTCACGGAATCTAAATTACAAGGAAAAATTTATTAATTTTTTCTATTTTTATTCTATTTTACTTCAATTTTTTCAAATATTTATAAACGGATCACTAATGTTATGAAATGTGACGTTTATAGCAGCACTAAAAACATCGCAACGCAAATTTAAAGCGCAACGCTTTTTTTTCTAAATTCGACGACTCCGATAGCAAGCAGAGTATTACTCCATTTCCAGCATAGCAAAATATAAACAACCAAAAATCGTGTTTATTATTTATTAGAATAACAGCCATAGAAAATCTTACATAAATTGCGTAATCGAGCGAAAGGATCCTCTTAGACATGAAAGTTAATTCACAAATACGAATTTATTGAAACTTACAGATTTTCTTTGATTTCGCTTCAGTTTTTCAACTCTATTAGACGTATTTAATCAGGGAATCGAATAGATTGTGAATTTTGATCTTTATATCTCTGCTAAAAGTGTAAAAATTAAGCCGCGATCTTTGTTCTGGTCTGGTCATTTTGAGTACTTCAAAAGGGAGAGAGCGTAACTAAATAGTAAGGCTATGACATAGTCCGCTAGTAGCGGCTCTCAAAATGCAGCTTCGATTCCTGATGTGGTACACTATCCTTTCACTCGTATACAAGTTCCTAACATTTATCTCAAGTTAATGTTGTTCCCAGCTCGACGCAGGCAAATCTTATTAAATTTTAAAAGATATTTAGAAAATAGTTAAACCAATCAAGCAGTTATTGCATAATTCCCTACAGTAAATTCCTTGCGAAAAGCAAGATCGTTGTTTGTCATATGCTGTCGAATCGAAGGTGGTTCTATCTTAACCCCTTTTGATTCTTACATCCCTCGGAACAAACTTAATACACCCCCAACGGGTGTAGAGTAAAGAAATTAATTTTAGAATAGTTTCGCTGTAAAATAGCCTCTTAGTCATTCGAAGATAAGTACAATGAATAAGAAACGAATTAATTGACAATTAAAAAAAATCAAAAAAAATTTGTAGAACATTCGGGGAACAAATTATGAGAAAAATTAATTTTAAAATTTTGTTTATTTTACGTTTGTAAGTTACGATTTATCCGAGAGCTAAAAAGCACATTCGTGATCAGCGCGACATTTACACATGCAATTTAACAAAAATTTGCGGATTCAACCATTCTTGTACTCACTGTTTAGATGATTTGCATAATATAAAAAAATGTTAAATTAATATCATCAACTGATAGTAAATTGCAGTGTTTTCTTTATTGCAAGCAGGTTTTTTTTTCTTTTTTGGAACTGGTTCCATCAAATGACTTAATTCTTGTGACAACGAGACAGACGTTCACTAGCCAAGAATATGTGCTGTAGTATACACCTTATGGGATCTCAGGTGTACATTTTCCAACGGGCGATTCGCCGCAGAACCAATTTAGCAAACTGCAAAACTGCAGCAAAGCGATACCAAAAAATCGCAAAATGTTTAAGCCAAGATTTACTTTTTTTTTTTTTTTATAATTCGGATATAATCTTAACTATCAGTCTCATATAATATATGCCACTGCTGATTCAATAAATATTTAAAATATCTTTATATCGCAGTAATGACTGTAAAAGCAAAAAAAAAAAACAATTTCGTTTAAAATCTCATCAAAGGATATAGCAAGCGATCTGGATAATTTGTTTTGTGTTCGATTTTTCTTTAATATATTTGTTTTTATACTCAAGACTTCAAAGGTATACCCAATGTGGTGTTAGGTTTGTAACACTCCAATGTACGGATTGAAAGCTTTGAAAATCTATAATACTTTCTTGACCAACTCAAGTTTCGTAGCCTTCCTTTCCTTTATCCATAAAAAAAATTATCTCATTAAACAAATCCATATAAATTAGAAAACATTTGATTAATTATGATTCAGGTCAGTTTTCTTTTCCAATAACTTTTTATCTGGTTCTGAGAAAAATACGGTATAACGTTAGTCCCGAATATGTCTTATAGAGCATCCTAAAGTATTGTGCATGCTCTAGATGTAAACGCTTGTAAGCGGATTGTCTATACTTTTGCTCTTTATTGACAAATGTTTGGTTAATATCTTAATTAGGTTAGTATCTCGTATGGTTTATATTTGTGCACTTATTGTCCTTTGTTACAAGAGTGCGTAATTATGATGTAGCATAGTAACCAAATGGAGGTTTTCATCAAAGAATTTTTGCTTCCATAAGCGTCAGCAAGAATAGTCGACAGATACACTGATCGAAAGAGAGCTAGAACTAGCTAATCACTCTCTAAATTCTATGCCGATTATGGGCTTTAATATTCTTGAAGGGATCTCTGGAAAGTATTCTTGCTTGCGATTAACGTAAGGACAAATTTAATCTACTTCCACGTTTCGATGAGATAATTATAAAGAACTGCAACAAAGTAACACGAAAATATCTCAAAAATTTGAAATGAAGATTTTTTTTTTTTTGGCCTGTTAACACTTAACAATCCGGGCATAATCTTAACCATCAGTAACATAATAAATGTCGTTGTTAAATAAATAAACATTTCAAGTTCAAAATTTATGAACGCAATTAAAACAAATAACCAACCAACTGAAAGACAATTTTTAAAAATCAAGAGAAGTGAAAAAAGAAAAAAAAAGAAAAAAATTCAAAACAATTGCTTAAGCGCATAACAATAATAGTCTGCAACAAAGTATCAAGAATTGACTATAGATGCCTGCTGCTTAAACACGTCAAGACCGTGTTACGTGTACCGAAGTAATAAACTTTGTTAGGAATTGGCCGATAAGATCATATTAAGTAAGGTACGCGAAAAACGGAACGTGAATTACACATAAAACTGCACACATGCACACTAACGCAAAAGGAATCCCCTCAAAAGCAAAATCGAAGCACATGCGCATACACGTAAGCATAACGCAATAATCTTACTCAGCCAGTTACCGTCACTACGGGAAGAGTCCAAAAGTTCGTGGAAATTACTTGATGTTTATTCACAACAACATCAAGTGTCAATAATTAATGGATCACGTGCGATGAGAACCGCTAAAGAAACCACAGCATCGAAAGACTGAGCAAAACAAAAAAAAAAATTAAAAAAAGAAAAAAACTTGTTGCTCCAGTTGATCTCGCATATGAGCCTGAATGATTACTTACAATGAAGTATAACAGCTGCTCGCTCAGCTGTTGAGTGGTTTAGCAAGAAATACATTAAAAAACAAAAACAAAAACAAAAACGAAAGTCTCTCTCAGACCGGCACACAATCGTGTATTTATCTTTTTATTTTTTTCTTATTCAACTATAGGAGGATTAGCTGAGTCATTCTACAATGTATCTTCAAGTTTTTAACATACCACTGTTATTAGCATTATGTATAACAACATTTACTGTATATACGGAAGGTGTGTTACAAAAAGCAAGTTCAATAACAACAGAAACGGCACAAGCAATTACATCACATGAATGCGGCAGCATAGATATCCGAAATCATTGTGACAGTTTTAAACAATTGGAAAACTGTACGGTAATCACTGGATATCTATTAATTGTTTTACTACCTCGTATGAATCAACGAAACCATGAAGTTTGCAATTTTTCCAAATATCAATTTCCATTGTTAAGAGAAATCACGGATTTTTTAATATTCCATGAGGTTCGTAATATTACTACAATAACTGATATGTTTCCTAAGTTAACTGTGATAAGAGGTCAACGTTTGTTTTTAAATTATGCTTTGGGAGTAACAAGTATGAGAGATTTAATTGCGGTAAGTTTATATTACGCGCCCCTAAAACGCGGCAACAAAATCTTTTATATTTTAACCTTTAAAGTATGTTCCCAATGCAATCCAATGAGTTATTATTATTATTCTAATTTATAATATTTCGTATTGAAATCTATAATATTCATTAATCAATTTCACTTCTTCACTTCGGGCCTAAATATTTATTAATTTAAAATTAGAAATGCAGCAAACAGTTGACAAAATGCAACCACTTTTTACGAACGAACTTTTCGAACTGTGATTACCAAAATTTCATTATTTTTGTTTAGCAAAGAAGACGATTTGCTCTCCATTTTTACTAACCTTACATTGTCAGCTTTTCTGTTTTTTTTATTGCTAATACTATCGTACAAATAAAAGCAAATTCGAATCTTGTGTAAATTATAAGACACCCTATATTTATACCCTACGCTACTAGTGACAAGTGTATATTAAAGGTGCGTCAATGTATGCAACACCTAAGAGGACTCGAAGTCCTATTATCCCAATCGATTCAGAATAATTTCCTGAACTAATTTAGACATATCGATTCGTCCAGGTCATCTGCGTGCAATCAACACGTCACAATTTTCGAATGTTGAAAGGAACACTACAGTATTGAATAATTTGCTTTTCTTTTACTATACATACATATATATATATAAAGTTTTATTTACTTATAAAATAAAATTTTGTACTACGTTCGAGTCTGTTTGCGGTAGTTTCTGTGCCTTATAGCCATATAAAGTTTTGCTTAATTATATGAAAAGTTAGAAGAAATATTATAGACGGGCAGGTCGCGGTAGATAAGAATTGCAACCATCAAGTCGTCAAACCATAATTCAATACTAATTGCTATGGATCATAATTTTTTTAGGACCGACGTGGGGCCGAAAGTATTGTAATTGTTTAATCAATAAAGACATAACACTGACCAATCGGGCGCATATCATCCCATGGTCACAATCTAAAAAAAAATCATAATTTTTCAGAATTATAACTAGATCGACCCAAGTAGTCAGTCATCAGGGCATAGAGGTATAGAGCGCGAAGCCCGAATAATGAGAATAATGCTTGAACGTTGTTGCTCACTAATTAATGAAAATGGAATTGTCTTTCTTCGGTTACAAGCAATCACAAGTAGTAGCGGAAAATATTGGTTCTCCATGTGATGGTTGAAATAATTATGTTCATTGCGTTTAACTGACGCAAGGTCAACCACTAAATTGGGTTACATCGCTACAGCTAATGAAATTCGTCCTATATTTTCATAATAAAATACTAGAAAAATATTCTCTTGTTTCCATGTAACAGTGACTTAGAGCAAATTTAGCATAAATTAATTATCTCATCAAAGATCTTATTATTCTTTAAATATTTTCGTCAAAGAATATTAAAAAATAGATTTTTTAGGCCTACAAAGGTTTTCCTTTTATCAAAATCCTTGATAGAATAGAAGTGGATTCAAATAATTGACCCATTCAATCCAATTTTCCAAATTTGGTCAAAATACTAATGTTTCGTGAACTCTGCCGAGATATCTTCAAAATTGAAATTTTTATGCCTAAAAACATTTTCAAAATAGGTAATTGCGATCCAATCCATTTTCAATAGCAGCCGTCCTTGGGTCAAAATAAGCTAGTACGCCAAATTTCGTCTCAATGTCTCAAAAATTACAATTAATAGGTCGATCACAAAAATAATGGGCACATCTTACTCAGACAGACCGACAGACAAATTTAAATCTATTTGAAAAATGATTCTGAATAGATCGGTATAATAAGGTAGAAGGTAGGTTTATGTTAAGCGTTTGTGGGTGTTTCGTAAACCCGCACAAAGTTAATATATGTTGTACGACAAGTGGTGTGAGGTCTAACAAGAAACGGGACAGAACTGATTTAAATTGAAATCTTCTATTGATGGGGTAACATTTAAAAAAAAGGTCACGATTTTTATATGCAATTACTTGAAAATTTGCTTCCTATGTTTTCATTTAACAAAATATATTTATTTGCAGTTAGAGTTTCGTTCTTTAATTGCGATACAGCGTGGTCACGTATTCATCGGCACAAATCCCAAACTTTGCAACTTGGAAAAAGTAACTAAATAGTCTAAGCTAAGTTAAATATCTGCACTTAAGTTGTAATCAAACTTCTTTTCAATTAATAGATAAACTGGGACCGTTTAACTTTAAGTCCAGGCGAAAATCATATAAACCTCGTTAATCCCGAGCAATGCCATACCCGTTCTGCCTGTCGTGGTTGTCATTCTAGCTATTGTTGGTCAGACCATGTTTGTCAAAAATTCGAAAACGATAACATATTAAATGTGGAAAGGTAAGATCGGAAGTGCGTTATCATTAAATTATTGTTCAATTTTTAATTTTAATAATATTAAGAGGAACGGAAAATTGTCATAAGCAATGCTTGGGCGGTTGTTTGGACAATTCACCAAAAACATGTACGGTTTGCAGAAAATGGACTGATAACGATACCTGTGTAGAAAAGTGTCCCGTAAATAAGTAAAATAAATATCTTGTGAGTTCATTTCAATAAATAAAAAAATCTCAATTTTCTTTCAGATTTGCTTCACCACATTACCTAAGATGCTATACCCGGGAGGAGTGCACGGGAAAAAAAAATCTTTACATTTACAAGAACCTTTGCGTATTATCTTGTCCTAGTGGTTACGTAGTACATGTGAGTGTAGCTTGGAGTAGAATGTATTTCCAAACCCATCCTTGCCTTATAGTATTCCAGGAAGGCACATTAGAAATCCCTATTGTACAAATATTCTGGATAATTATAAGGGTCTAAATTTGTTGGCATTGTTTATCTATCTATCCACTACTAGCTAAAGTTTTCAAATATGTGAAAAATAAAGACGAAAGGGACCTATTCGCTATGATCAAAAACTAACGAGAAAAAGTTTATTTAATCTTTTTTCAAAGCAATCTCTGAAATACTTTTTAGATGCACTCGGTCTGCCAACCTTTAAATTATTGATAAATAGCACTATCGATCGTTATATCGATATGCAATCAAATATAGAAAACAAACCAGCGGGATTTTTTTTTAATAGATTCGCCCAGAGCTGAGCACAATTAATTTCTTGTTTTTATTTACTTTGGCTGTAGGAAAGTCTACGTGAATGCGTGCAGTGTAATTTGGCTGCTGATTGCATAAAAATCTGTAATCCACCCAATCCTTCACAGCCCTTCTGGTTGTTGAACTTGGGCGATGTCGAAGATATAAAGGGCTGTCAGGTTCTCAATGGTAGTGTCTTTTTAACAATACGTAATCGAATCAATGAAAATGATTTATTTCAAAGTCTCGCAGATGTCAAGGAAGTTAGAGGTCATTTGAATATTTACAAGTAAATTGAAAGAATTCGTATTTTTAGCAAAAAAACTTTCATCGAACATTTATTTTTACAGAAACACTTATTTATCCTCTTTGACTTTCCTGAAAGGTTTACGAAAGATTCACGGCGAAAATACGAAAGATCATCACTTTTCGTTGACTTTATACGATAATAAAAATTTACGCGAATTATGGTCTCCAAGCGAAGATCTTGAGCTAATAAATGGTGGAATGTACGTGCAGGCTAATTACAAACTTTGTAATCGTTTTCTGAAACAATTTGTAGAAGACGTCACACATGACAAAACTATGGATTCTTTGCAGACTAGCGACCAGGAAGTGTTATGTGCTCCGGCTAAACTAAATGCCAAAATTGAAGTTGGTTAACAATCAAAATATTATTTATTTTTTTTAATTCTATCAAATCGTGTTCTTGATGTCGTTTTAGGTTCTTTCTCATCGTTCTATAAAGTTTAGTTGGCCCAAAAAGCAAACTTCACTACAAATCGAATTCATTTTACGTCCTATACCACATAATAAAAGTTTCGATGAAAATCTCGAAGCAGATACCAAAATATGCGATAAAGTCAATTGGTTGCGCATATTGAAATTTACGAGCGAATTGTCACAAAACGGCAGCTTTTATTACCATAAAATTGTAGGTTTGGAAGCCAATACTAAATATGCTTGTCTCGTCAAGACCTTTGGGGTTGATGGCAGCTATGAAGCGCGGAGCGATCTTACTTATGTTATCACCCAAAAAGATATTCCTCCATCACCCCAGATAAATGTAACCCAGAAAACCGACACTTCTTTAACCTTGCAATGGAGTTATGAAGACGTGGCAGTGCAACAAACAGTGGATTATTATAAGTTAGTAGTCTACGATTTACCAGATAACAAAACAGATTTAGATAAGCGTGATTATTGCACTGAGCCAGCTAAAATGTATAGTACGTTACATGAATATGAAGATTATGATACATGTTGTGAACGCAGAGAGGAAGAACGCGAAGAAACTTTGTTCCAAAATATGATGCAGGAAACCTATGCTTGCTCTAGAGATCATGCAGCATACTGCTCAAAAGGTCAACAAGAAAACATTGAAAATCCACCTATTTACACGAAGCGCTTGGAACATAGTGAAACGTCACATACTATTAAAAAATTGCAACGTTTCCATTTGTATGTTGTACAAGTAAGGGCGTGTAATCAGTTTGGCTGTGGTTCTTTCGGTACATTAGCGGAACGCACTAATTACTCTATCACGGCAGACAAAATTTATAATTTGTCAGCTTGTCGCGTGGCTAACAGTCATGAATATCAGTTAAGTTTTAATGAACCTCAGCATCCTAATAGCTTAATTACCTCATATATGATACACTTTCGTTTAATTATGCCGGCTGGGCAAGGCTATCAAAGCCATCTCAAATGCATCACTCGCAGAGAACATGCTGATAATAATTATAGCTTTATTATACATAAACTAGCCATGAGTTATGACCAGGTAGCCGTGCGAGTTAATTCCCTGGCAAGTCATACTTTTATAGGTTGGGTAAACGTAACCATTTGCGATGATAGTACTAAACTGGCCGGCACAATTTTAACGTCGCGTTCTTCCAAAAGTTGGAATATATTCCTATTGTTTTTCCTATTAGGTGCTGGTGGCACTTCATTATGGATTTTCTACAAACGACGTTGTTGGCATAATTTTTACGAATTAAGACGTCTTTTACCCATACGAAGCGAATGGTCTGCTTCTTTTGTAAGACGCGAATTGGAGGACGATCGTCAAATTTTGGTGGATGATTGTGAAACAGTACGTTTCCAAAATAGTCCATTAGAAGAACTGAAATACACAGTAAATTCCAATTAATTCAATTGCATTTAGAAATTTACTAACTTTCAATTAATTAATTTTAAAACAAGTTTTCTTAACAAACGAGACGAGTACAAACTTGCATTACTGTAATATAAAATGGACGGTTGCTTTCTTTACATTCATGAAAAGTCGATAAGGTGGAACTGTAGAACACATTATCGTATCGTATTTGTAACATATGTTAAGCGTAAATTATAAAAACATATGTTTTTATTTAATGCAAATAAATTAAAAATGTAAATAATTAATTTGTAGTTTTTTGAAAACTAATCGCTAACTTTATTAACGCTAAGGCAAAGTATTTCGTATTCACACTGAGTTTTTTCCTACGCTCGCACAGCAAGAAGAGGAAGATATTTCAGTTGCAGGTTAATTCAGAGAAAAGAAAAACAAATAAATAAAATAAAATGAGCGAAAAATGTTAAAACAAGTGAAGTTAAGTTATTTTATAATTTGTATACAAAATCCATCAAAGAAATGATTGCTTTGCTATTTTAGATATTTGAAGACATTAACATTTAATTCTCAAATTAAACAGTATGATGTAGTAATTATTGCTTGTGCTCGTACACCTTGCGTCGTGGATTGTGAAATTTCAAATTCATCTCTTCCTACCTCATTAGGTGTAACTGTAACAGAAGCCGTAATTAAACGGTCCGCTATAGATATCCAACGCTTGAAAAAAATTCTCATAACAGAATCACCTAATAACGGAGAATGTGTGCAGCAAAGAAATGGCAAAGAATTTGGGCGTTTTGGTGCTTTAACTAAACATGCATTATGTCCACGAATCGACAGAGACGACAAACTTGGTTTCAAAGCCATTTCATTAGGTCTTAAAGAGTTACAAGTTTATCAATCGGATGCGGTAATAGTAGGAACTGAAATGATTTCTTCATGTTCTAATGTGAAACAAGAACAAGAATTAGTTAAGGAATCATTAGCCCAATATGGGATTTCTTTGGAGCAATATAAAGCCTATTTAAAGGAGAGTTTAGAAAGATTTCTTAAAGCTCAAAAAGAATTTGATTTTGAAGAGGAAGTTGCTCCCTTGCAAAAAATCGAAAGAACTCAACAATCTCTTGTACAAAAGATTATAAAGAATGATGTGATTTCCTTTCCTGAAAACGAGACCCTCTTGTCTAATAAGAAAACAAAAGAGGCCTCAGCTTTAATTTTAAGTACAGCATCAGTGGCTTTGGAACTTAATTTAAAACCATTGGCGATTTTGGCAGATATTACAATAGACCGTAATACTCAAAATAATAATGTTTCCAGTGCACTAGACACAATTAATAAATTTCTGGCAAAAACCAACTTAACCATCGATAACATACACCATTGGGAGATTGCTGATGAATCTAATTCATTGCCATTAATTCTTGAAAAGGTTTATAAGATAAATAGTAAACAAATTAACCCCCATGGTGATCTCAAGCTTTTAGGGAGCAGTGCGTTCGCCACATTACCTCGCCTAATAACACATCTCGCTTATACACTTAAACCTGGGTCCTCTGGTTGCGCTATATGTAGTTCTACTGAACATTCTGTCGCCGTTCTCATAAAGAAATTGTATGACGTCTTTTTCCACTTCATTTTTAAAACTTTTAATTATATTTATTTTAGGCCTACCTTCATGTCTGCTGATACTGTACCCGTGCTGACTTTATACACAAAAAAAGTTTGTCCTTTATGTGATGTATTGTTGGAAGAATTGGATATGAATTTTGCCGGCTTGTATAAATTGCAAAAGATTTTTATAGATTGCAAGGAAAATGTACATTTTTTGCGTTTATATCGCCATGACATACCTGTACTTTTTCTAAACGGTCATTTTCTGTGCATGCATCGTCTAAACGTACCATTGTTAAAAAGAAAACTCGAATTATTAAATAAAATATAAAAATAATTTTTCATCAACTTGGGATATTTATTTCGTAATCAAATAAAGAAAACACAATTCCATATTAAAACGACATTTTTTTCTCATTCCTAAAGAGTTGTGTTGAGGGAATTTCTGTAATTTCGCCAAAACATTTGCGCTTAAAATTACTGTCGTCGATACTGCCATCCAGTTTAGTTTACTGATTTTATTTCGACTACGTTTTTTTGTTTTCATATGAAAACATACTTTTGAATAATGAAAATGAATAGAAATGTTGATGTTTAATGAACAAGTAGCCAAACCTCCTCTATAATTTTAAAAATATGATATGTATACCATGTCTAACGTTTTTATGTAGTCTTTTTGAGTTCTTTTCGAATGCTTTCCCAACAGGAAGTTTTTTCTTAAACAACGAACAAGCGAACAAGCTAGCAAAGGAGTAGCAAAACTGAATTATCGAGCAATAATTTGACACAAAACGGAAAGGTGAGCTTATGGATTTTAACTCTCATGTTTTTATGCAACGAAACAATGACTTTTGTCTTGATTTAAAGTGGAATTATCAAATGTTCAAATACTCTTGATGTAAAAGCACAACACTAGGTTGAATACACAAGAATTAGTGTTTAAATAACATCCAAAAAAGGCATACATCTTTACAAAGTATTTCTCCCATCGGCTTTAAAGTAATCTCATGAATCTATGGAAAAATGAATAAGAAATATATAAGAATTTACGATGAGCACCACCACCGAGATAAGCATAAATTTAGCAGTTTTTTATTAGTAATATTTTTATAGGATTCTGACAAACTCTTCTCCAAGTTGCTTATCTATATGCGCTATTCCTATTTGGAATTTTCAAAGTTTTTCTTAAATTTTTTTTATTTTTTTGATTTCTTGATTGGACTTTTTGAAACTCTAAAATTCGTTTAATAATTTTTAAGTCAATTTCAACATCAATTTTTTGAAAGAGATTGATATAAAAGTCGGAAATAATAGTAAGCTTAACTGAGATGCTTTAAAATTTTGCTAATTAAAGACATGTAGTGTATCAAATTCGTAAAGCAGTTCATCAGCATTAGTTTAAAAATGAAATAATTAGGTCAACAACATAACGAATCGGCAACTCTAATTATTCATTTTTCCATTTATCCTGAACGACAATTATCGATGTTCGATGATATTATTTAACCTTATTTTTGATTATGCTGTTAACTTTAATTTTGTTTATAAATTATTTGATTAATAATAAACAAACAGACTTTAGCTCTCACACAACCAACTAACATAGCATCTTCTCTATTTATTCTGTTAATCCCCTCGTGTATATTTCTCGGAGTTAACTGTGTGTGTGTGTGAAATCACTTAACATGGTGGTGGATACAAGTGAAACTTAGGTTCTAATACACTGTTAATATTACCTGAACATGTGGCGTTACTTCGAGAGCGTAAATAATAGCGTCTGCTACGTTTCGTGGTCGCGTAGTGCAAGGGAAGCGATTTGTTGAGTAACGGTATCTCTTATTGGATGTGATGTTATGATGAACATTTTTTCTTTATTTCATGTGACCATAGCACCGTATGAGCACTTCCTAAATCTAAGCTATGGCTACGTCATATTAGTTATTATAAAGGGTTTAATGAAAAGAGGAAAAATTTAATTTCACAAATTTTTCGAATCACATTTTTATTTATATTTTCTTATACGGAAAAAAAAATTTGTTTTTCTTTCAATATTTAATTCTTTTACACAAATACACTATGGTTACATACATATAAACAGACTAAGCTTTTTATATAATTATTTCTATATTTTACTTAATAAATATTTCACAATGTGTAGTCATAGTTTTTATTTGTAATTCTTATTTAATTGTTGTTTTCATTTTGTTTTTTTTTGTACATGGAACAAAACTATTTTATTTGTTTACGGATACGATTATTAAGATAAAAAATTATAAAGAAGCCAAGAGAGATGTGAATAATTTGCTTACTGTTTGCATTAGAAATAATTCTAATTAACAATTATTTTATATATCCTATGTTTTTATATTTATTGTTTGAATATATTAAAGCAAATTCCTTTTTTGTTTTACCTTTGTGTAAAAATGAAATAAGATATTTTTTTTTCTTCTAATTATTAAATTAGAATTAACAATTTTTTAACAATTGATTCAGCCTTCAGATCCTATAGCAGCATATACCAAATATTGCTTCAGGTAGTTGAAAGGTTGCGACTATATATTATGATGTTTTTATTTCATTTAATTCTAGTATGCGTAGGATCTATTTTTAATACAAGTCTTAATACCGTTTATTTTTATGTTTATTTCTAATTTTATTTATAAATTTTTTCCTTTTCGCGTTTTCTTTTTATATATAAACCTTTTTGTATGTTTGTAAAAAGAAAGCTAAGTCTTTAAGCAGCTTTGCTTGAATTTGAAATTTTTCTTTTTAGCTATGGTTCTACTTTTGCTTTACGCATTAAATCTTAAAATTTAAAGAGAAAAATTAAAGAGAAATGCCATTAAATTTAAATGATTTAATACGCACTTTAAAGCTGATACACACTACATTAGAGTAATTACAAGAGGCAGAGTAGTTTTCAACTAAAGTGAGACAACACATATCCTTTCTTAAAGTCCGTACTGCCTATAGTACTTACTCCTTTCTTGGGAAAATGATAAACAAAAAATTAAGCTCGCGCGAATATTTCTAAATCAAAATAAGAGAGCAGCTTATCACTTTAGTCTTACTAGAGTAGTTTGAACACTGTACTAGTAGTGACTAAAGAACAATATTTCATAGGTAATGAACGTTTGGCTTGGAAGTTTGGAAATTTCCTGCAAAATATGGTCGGAATATTGACTGTTACTGGTGCTCAATATTACGCTGTGATAGACCATTTCTTTCCCCCTAAATTGAATAATATTGAAGTGAACTGTACTACATGTCATACACCCCGTAAAAACAATTCAACTACTGTAGGAGACATTCCCTAGTTCTGTACTCCCACGTTTCGGTGATCAAAATTGGCCCCTTATGTGCCAGCAAAGTTCTGGTGGTCATTTACCCGATGTGATATTCCAGACATAATCCTATTTGTGTACGTTATGATTCGATAAAATAATTGCAATAAAAAAAATGGCTGCATTTTCTACTTAATTTAAATGTTGCATAATTTCTCGGATACACTGTATATTCAAAGTAGTCTTATTCAGATCCTACACAACGATTTTCGCATTCAAGAAAGCATGTCAAACGAATCGTCTATGGAGATAAAAATTTCGAGCAAGCCTTTTGAAATGCATTTCCTTACATTAACATTCTTACGAATAGGCAGTAAACGGAAAGGAAAGGGTCTAACGGTTTCAAATGTGATTCTTGGTATAATGGGAGTTCGATTTCCAACATCTTGTTCAATTTGAAAGAAAGCGTGAGCGAATCTATCGAAAAACTTGAACGCTCTGTCGAAATGCGTAGATTTGATGCTTTACAAATATTTGAAGTTCTTGTCTGACCTTTGGTAGATTCATTCAATGACATCTCAATCAATTTCTTCTTCAATTATCAGCAGATGTTGGTCAGTATCTAAATCCTTCGTAAATAGGCTACAGCTTCCAAGGCAGACGAAAAGTTTCGTATCGCGAATAAAATTTGATTAAAATAAACTGCAAAATTGTTGTTTACTTTGACTAGAGGCCCAGCGAGCGTAGTTTTCTATCGTCAAATTGCTAATTAAATTGTTAACATCCTTAAGCAAATCTATACTTTTCTGTCTTCTTGTCTTCATTACTCTTTGTGTGTATTCTGTTTAAATGTTTTAGTGAATGTTTGTAGTGTTGTAAAATTATTTTTAACTTTGAAAACAGTAACATTGGATATAATATATATATAAATACATGGATTCCGTTATTTCATAGGTTTTTTGTTTTTTTTTTTCAGTGGGTATATTATTTAACAATAGATAGTTTTTCTGATAAAATTTGTTTTCATTAAATTTTCTTACATTTAATACAATAATTATGATATAAGCTACAAATTCCAAATCAAGGGTTGTCTCTTTTAATTTCTGTATGAATTTTATAGAAAATTTTTTTCTTTAAACCAACTTGGTAATCGGCTCTTTTTGTTATCATATTTTCTACTTCTTTTTAAATTTACGTTATTACAACATACTTTGTAGTGTTAGTTAACTTGACTGAGCCACACAAAGGGGCGGCTAGCCTGCCTGTTAAAAAAAAAAACGTTAACGATCTCCAAAATTTATATAAAATCTTAAATATTCGTACTTTTTGCTTCGATTTTAAATTCGCCAGTTGGTCCATAGGTTAGCTCAAAGTTAACAGTTATAGTAGAGATTGCATAATAATTTTTCAATTATTACCTGAACCTGTGTATATTATTCTTTGAACTTACTTATCTATCTATGTCTATACGTAAAATCACTTAAATTTGTGTGTAATATGCGTAAAAATATATAACTTTCTTTTGCGGTTTAATTGAGGTTACTTTCGAAAAATAATGTACAAAACATGCTCCAAAACTCAAGTTGAATGTAATCCTTTTGCTAAAACTTAAAAAAAACTTTTAATATTTCATATTGTTCGAGTTTACGTTACAATTTTATTATCAAAAATTTTTCAGAAAATACTATATTTTGTAAATTCTTTGTACTTTAAATATATTTTTTAATTATGGCGAAAAAACGGAGCAGAAAAGCTGAAAATAATTCCCAACCTATCAAAAGGCGCGATTGGAGCCTTTCACGAAGAAGGAGGAGTGCTTCTCGGACTAGCAAGAATCGTCAACGCGGGCATCGAATTAATAATATATTATTATTATTAATAACATATTAATTTAATAAATTAATTTGCAGATTTCAAAATTCGTCTTCAAGAATATTTCGCAAAATTAATAGCAGAAAATTGCAAACGTGTTAAAGTAAATTCGCCCGTCTTTTTGGCTACACCTGCCAATCCAAAGTTTGTATACATACTTCTACTTTGTCAGAAACAAATTTTTCATCATTCTTCATCATCATTAATTCTTCAATTCTTCGTCATCAATTATTGCCGTATAAAGTAAAAGATCCAAAATAAAAATTAAAGAAATTTTTGCTCATGTAAACCCGTAAGTCGTCAACGCGGACATTGAAAGCGTTCCCGTCGACAATAATTTGATTTGCAGATTTCCAAATTCGTCTTTAAGCATAATTCGCAAAATTAATAGTAAAAGTTAGAAAAAATTCGCCTATCTAAAATTTCGGGAAAATTGAATGCTTCAGGTAGGTTTTATAAAGCAACAAATTTCAGTGCTAATGTAATTCACTATTCCTACCTAATCGACAATGCTGCTGTCACTCTCAACCTTCAAAGATTTGCTAAACATTGCTCGTTCCGATCAGCTATTGTATCACTTATATGCCTGAGTGGCGCTTCCTTTGCTATGTGTATGCAAAACAAAAAGTCTTCGAAAAGATAACGCAAAAAAAAGATAGAAAAACTAATGGCTAAAGTTGGGTATTAGGCCTAGTAAATACTAATATTATGAATCTATAAAAAAGAAAGAAATCAATTTAAACGAAATGCTCGGAAATCTTAATTGTAGTTGCATAAAAAAAAGAAATACGAACATTAGTCAGTGAGTAGTAAGAAGCAATACGAATTAATAGGGAAAAAAACACGGGAAGAAAGTTGAGGCTAATCATGGATACCTGCCACAATGCGAACTTTCGTTTACTTTTAGATATACAATAGATGTGAACTAGGACTTTACGATGTAGGTCCGATAGGTTCAGATTATTCATATTTTAGTTAACTCTGTTAGTTGTGTGATTCAACTTTTATATTAAAATTTGGGTTTTTAAACATTTTCAATTTTATTGAAGAATGAAGTTTTAAATTATCTTTTTCAATCCAAGTGAAGTTTTCCAGAAAGTAATTTCATTAACTGCGGATTTAATTGACTTATCAGAGTATAATTTTGATAAACGTTCTTATCGCTTTTGAAGCCAAAGACTTCTTATCGAATTTCAAATTTTTAAATACTTTGTAAGACGTAAATTTAAAAAAAACATTGTTTTGAAAAGTAGAGAGAAACGGAAAAGCTGATGTAAGGTGAGCGAAAGAGTACGTATAATGAATTCTGTTTGAAAGAATATATGTTTAAAACGTAAATTTTGAAAAGTTACAAAAAAACGAATATTCGCCCGCCATCCTCTGGATGGTTGTAAAAGTACGAAAATATGATAATAAAAAGAAGTCGATTTGAAAAATTCTTAATATCTACATAAATTGAAGCTATTTTTCTTTTTCTTTTTTTTGTTGCAGTAAATATTATATAGTTTAGATTCAATAGTTAAATCGAATTTGTAATTATATTGCATATAATGCTATACACTTATAGTTAGAATTTATAGTTTTTCGTTTACATAGATTATGTATTTGTTATATTATGTAAAATACTCTAAATAAAATGATAATAATAATAATTGTAATAGTAGTCAATTTTAAACAAGTCTTCTTTTTGTCGACAAAAATAAAAAATAAAAAAATAAAAAAAAATTAAAAAATACTAAAAGAAAGCAAATATAAAATAAAATTAGAATAGTTTCCAATGTTATCATCACACATGAATATCATAATAAAGCAAGAAAGATAAATAAAATAAATTTTAATGCTACTATCTTGGATTTTCCATAACAACCTGTTTAAAGGCACCGGCAGAAACTCGAGATTTCACCTCATGATTACCCAGCGCAGCGGTACCATCACGAGCTATATACAATTGCAGACCTGAAGCTGAAAAAAAAAGACATTAAAATATTTTATTATATAAATATCACAAGTTATGCTTGATTTGGCTTACTTTCTGTCGATTCTTCTAATTGATCTAAATCCTCATCTTTTAAAATCTCATCAATTAGAGATTTAGGATTTACTCGTGTCTCCTCTACGCGATCTGAAACACGCGGACCATCGTCGAGTGGTCCTTTTTTACGTTTTTCGGCGGTGGTTTTCATACGATCCAATGAACCAGTTTCACTTATAACTAAGGAACCAGAACTGGGATTCCTAAGCCAAGGGTATCACACAGTAAGGTCCGTCAACATATTTCAAACAGTAATCGGAAATTGTTTCCAAAATATTTTTTTAAATTTATTATTATTTTTTTTTTATATTTATTATTATTATTTTTTTTTTATTTTATTATTATTGTTTATTTTTATATTTATGATTATTATTATTATTTTTTTTTTTTGAAAAGAAAGAAATAGAAATTCACAAATAAAAATTTTTTTTAAAAACATTATTATTAAACTTTAAGGCAAACATTAAACATATTGCATCTTGATGATAAAGGAGCAGTGCGTCATTATAATGCAGATATTACAGATATTAATGTATATGTGAGAAGAGACACTAACAACTATTAGTGTTTTTATATAATGTATTGTGTTAACATAAAAAAAATCCCCTTCAAAATTAAAAAAAAAAAAAAAATGTATTCGACGCAACCATTTATTAAAACATTGCATAAGTGATGTTAGAAGAATAAGAAAAAAAACAAACCAAAAATGTTTATGCAACAACAAAATGCTGAAATAATTAAATAACATTTCAAAAAGCATGCACCATAACCAAAAATTTATGCACATAAAGATGTTAATAAATATTAGGGGGAGAAAAAAAAAACGAAAATTTTTTAATGTCGATTTGAAGCCATATCTCAAAATAAATTTCAAAAATTTTCTTAATAAAGAGACAAATTGTAAATAATTTCGAAAATAAATTTCTTTCAGCAAACCCTGGCTAGGCGACGAATTTTGATTCAAGCCAAAGTATTTCTAGTAGAGTTTTTAATTTGTGAAAATATTTTTATTTTCCAGTAGCTAAAAAAATAATTTATTGATTGTAGAATCGACTTGCTTCTCAGACGTTCGAGAAGAAAGCGATTTTCTTTTTTGTTTAAGAATAGACAAAACACAAAAATCATTTTTTCGCTTTCTTACTTTGACAATATATATATAAAATGTTTCATCTAATTCAATTAAAAACCGCTTATCTTTCAAAGAAACAAAAACTGCCAAATATCACTTAAACTCGACCAGTCAATTTTAAAACGATCCAAATAACTGAGTTTTCAAACTGCACCGGAAAAAAGCCTTTGCATGTTTAAAATGTAATTCTTTATGCTCTTTTCTCGACTATTTTTTGCTCGAAGGTCCTTCTTATCTTACTCTACAACTGCCAAAAGAAATGACAAAGAAGAAAACAAGAAAATGTCTAATTCCGTAGGCGAATTCATAAAAGTCCAAAATCTTCAATTCAAACTTTTAATTTCTTGGTAAAAGCACTCGTTTCCACTTGAATGGCTTCGTATTGATCGTTGGCGATCTTGTCTTGATAACGCTTTACTAGCATTCTTTTCTTTAGAAATGCTTTGAAATGATTATCAGCACTTTCTAAGGACATCTTTTAGTACCTTGGGGTAGACTAAAGACTAAACTATAACTTCTCAGCACGGGTTCATTTGGGGCAAGCATTTCTTTTTGGAGCGCTTACGGAAATGCTAGAAATTTCAAGGAAAAAATCTGTTCTGATAATGAATTTTTTCCAACCAACCAAGTCTAGAAGATCTAAGAAGAAGATCTAGAGTTTAAAAAAAAAGGTTTTTTTTTTTTGGTAAATCTGCAATCTAGTGCGTTATAAATACAGGATCAACAAGCTTCTAAGACTACTACTACCTACTTTTCCATAATGTTAAGACTAAGTAATTAGAATTAAACAAAAAATAAGTTCAAATTTTATTATTAAATTTGACAGAATGATCTGAGCAATTTTCAACTAGAAATTTGAAAAATCCCGCTATTATTTTACCCCATGTCTTGCTCTTTATTCGTTCTTGTGGATAGATAACAAAGGCACTGACAACTTTTTCATTCAGCATAAAATATTTCAAATATTTAAAGATTTAAAGAAAATAATATTTTTGCAAAATGATGAGAAAATAATTTACAAAAATACTAAAACATTAATATTTCTAAATAAAAATTATTTAATTATTTTTTCAAGAATATATATATGTATATAAATATATAAGAATATAATATATAAATAAGAATATATATAAATAAAAAGGAAAATATTATTTTAAATATATTTTTTAAGAATTTATATAAGTATTTATAAAAAAAAAATTATTTTAATTATATTTCTTAAGAATTCAAACAAATATTAACATTAAAGGGCGCTAAACAAAAACATGCTAAAACTTAAAACTAATAACAAATCTCTCTCTCTCTCTCTCTCTCTCTCTCTAAAAAAGACAAATCAAAAATCTTAGAAAAAGGAAAGGAAGATCTATGTAAATTACTGGCTAAACCAACACATAAGTAAAGTTTAATATTAAAAATAGTATATTTAGCGGAATGCAACAAAACGCACATAGTTATGCTGGGACGACGTATCAGATGAGAGCCGGAGGAAAGTGGCGAAAGTGTGCTACTACCAACATTGGTGGCATTCGAGCCAGCGCTACTATGGCCCGTTGCACTTAAGCCAGTTGTGTCGGCAACCATCAATGAACCAGACGAAGGATTTGAACGTATACTACATGCATCGGTAGGGCTGGCCGCTAAAGAACTTAATGCAACTTCACCTATACGTGGACTGTTGCCACCGCCATTATTGTTATTTAAAATGACGACACTTGCATTGCCATCAATATTGCTATCACGGTTACCATTAGCCGGTGATATTGCAGAGTTTTGCAATTGCTGTTGGTGTTGTTGTTGTATTTGTTGCTGATGATGATTTCCGCCAGCAATACCATCGACCGTATCAGAACCCGTGGAAGTGCATTGACAGGTTACAACATTATTACTGCTAGCACTGCTGCTGGCATTCGATGAAGTTGTGGAATGAGATGATTTATTGCTGTTCGTAGTGCCATAAGGAGAACTAGAACTAAATAAGGGATTAGTGACGGTGCTATGGCCGGCTGAAGGGGAGGCACCAGTTGTAGATAATTGACGACTAACACCACCGCAGCTACTACCACCACTACCGCCGTCCAATAAACGTCTAGGGACACCGCTGAAGTTGCGATTGCTTGTTTTTTCAAATTTTCATAGAATTTTTTTTTTTTATATATATAGAAAAGAAGGAGCATGTAAAAATGGAAGAGAGATACAGTAGATAAAGCTTTGTGATGAAGCACGAAAATCTTATAACGAAATAAATTATTTATAAATTATTTTTAAAAAAAACCAAATAATATTTGAAAAAGTTATACAAATAAATAAATAAATAAACACAATTAAGTTGTCTTTAGTTTTAAGCTAGGGAAGTATTGAACATCCTGAAAGTGGTGTGTGGTGGACAAGTGTGAAATTGTAAAAGATATCTTCAAGTGTTTTTTAGACATTTTTGAGATAGTTTTTGAAAATAAAGTAAAAAAATTTTATTTATTTCTTTCAACGAAAAATAACATATAGTATATATAAATATTCGATCAAATTTACGTACTACTGCGTACAAAAAGTAATGAGACTGTATTTCTTTTTTTTTTGCAAATATTCGCTCTACGATGTCGATGTGTACATTTTTTTTTTATAGGTTTGATAGGTAGACATAAATTTCGAGGTGCGTGCTATGTTGGATTAGTAATAGGGCAACATTGATACCTATCGATATCGTAGTGCACAAAAAACGTCTCATTAAGTTTTGTCCATAGAAATATACATTATTGAAGAATGCACGATTCAAAGACGTCCGTTCATTCATTCAGGTTTGAAAAACTAACTGTTTGTAAAAATTTAGGAGAAATAATTGACTTTTGGAGGATGGTCACAGATGAAGTTTGAAAACCGAAGTAATTTCTTAACAATAAAGCTTAGAAGGTACAAAATCCACAGGAAATATTAGGCTAAAATTCAAGGATCGTATAAAACTTTAGTAAAAAATGGAAGTCGTGACCTAGACTTTTAAACATTGACTTAATATAAGTAACGAAAGATATAGTTGTGCAATTTCATACAAAAATTATTGTCTGCTAATAGGCTAATAGACGTCGGATGATCAACTAACTCGTACCTCATCGTTTACCACATACGGTAGGTCTCAAAGGTCCACTACAGCCTTTTTTATTTTCAGTAAAATCGGCAAAGCATTTATTAATGCGTGCTTCTACGGAATTAACGTTGATTTTAATTTGCATCACTAGGAAATAAAATATTTATATTCTTTAGTCAGGTAAATCCAAACAAGGTCACTTTTAGGGGAATGCTACATATATGGAAGGTTTAAAAAATACTTTGTAGGAAAAAAATTCAGAATCAAAACTTCTCGTTTGATCTAACCTTCTTTTTACATAGGTAATAAATATTAATTAGAGCTTTGCGAATATTTAGTGCATCTCAGAAGAGATGCACTAACTACTTCTCATATTAAGAAAGAAATCTATTGTTTCGAAGAATCGAATCAAAAACCTCACGGCCCATATGTACTGAATTTTTTCATCTACTTTTGCAATTTTTGTTTCCTTCTTTTAAAGTCTTATCCCGATACCTGTACCTAGTGCCAATTATTTTACTATTCAAAAACAGCACCATAATTGTATATGCACTAGTATCTATTTTTGATTGCAATCATGCCAGTTATCGTTTGTGAAAAAAGTTCTCTATGGCATATAACCGCTCAATAACAATTAAAACAAAGAAGAGACTTTAAATATGGAAAACTATTGTAGCTCTAGCCATGTTTTACGGAAATTGAACATCTTTGCAATCAATACACGGAAACCTTTGTGTAAAATCTTGACCATGTATACATGGATAATCGTACGGATTCAGATGTTGAAGCAAAATAAGAGAATATATGCGTTTAGTTTAACTGCACCTGTCAAAGATGTATGATCTAATAAAGTGCATTAAAATAAAATGATCTTTAATTCAATTATTTGTTATAAAATATATAAATAAATAAATCGAATGTAAACAAGAATAGCAAAGAATGTTTCTTGCCGACTTCTTTATTGAGCAGTATTTTCTTTCAATAGTACGAAGCAAGGTTATCAAAATGCATTTGCATTTATGGAGTCTTAAGCCGTTTTTAGCTTGCGTTCCGCTAAAGGCTTAAAATGCCAGGAATCGAACTAAGACAAACGAAGTAGGTACCGGTCAACGTCAGTGAAAATAGTTTAGAACCGTTATTCATGATTTAATTTAAACTGAAATCTTATTCATAAACAGATTTCTTACCAGACACTCTTAACTAAGCTAAGCTTAGCTATAATTCGCGTTTTAGTAACGTAGAGTTTGCTCGTTAGATTATTTCATCTAATTGTAAAATTTTAGCAGTTTGTGTGAAGGTCCGATGTCTGTTTATATATTTTTGTATTTAACCTACACTTTTCGAGGTGTTTAGATTATATTTAATACACGCTGACCCGTTTACGCAGAAGAAGAATAGATTGATCCACATAACAACACGTTTTAAAAAACTTGTTAAATGAGAAGAAATTTTCATTTGAATATTTCTCGAGAAAAATAGAAGAATTTAGGTGTAATAATTACATCGAGAAAACTTGAATCAGACGCTAATTTTTTCGATCTTCTCTCATATAAACTTTCTTCTAAAAATTAAGTCTTTATAAGACATTAATGTATAATTTTTAGTGTTTTATAATGGTATAATATTTAATCCGTAACGATTTAGCATATAAATTTGTTGGAATTGACGATATTGATGTGAACGACGTGAAACAATTCGTTTACTGAATGATACATTTCTTAGTCGTGTACTCTCTCGTCTCGGTGATCAAAATTGGCCTGCTATGGGCCCGCATGTGTCTGTATGTACATTATTATTTAATTAAAATAATTACAATTTAAAGAAAATAACTCTGTTTTCTATTTAATTGAAATCTTGCGTAAATTTTTTGGGAAATCTTGTAGTATTTGAACAGTTTTAATTTAATGATAAGGTCTCTTAGCGCATTTTGGTTTCTTTTCAATATGATATGAATTGTCCCCAAGAATATTTAATGTTTATATTATTTTTTGTTTATATATCATCTAATTATCTTCATATTATCTAATTTTACATAGATTATCTATATTTAAAATTTTGAAGCTAGAAAAAAATCTTAATTAACCTATTTATATATGTCATATAAATTTAAGCTAAACCCAAATCAATATATATATAAATCTGGATACATTACTGTAACAAATCTAAGCAATTTATTAAAAAATGTTTGTAATAAATATAAGAACTCGAACAATTAATTAAGAAAGAAACAACTAGAAACAGAATTTAGAATCTTGCCTTTTGAGAGAAAGATTGTAAACGAGTTTCTGCCGGAAGCCAAAGCGTTAGTAATTAAATTTTAAATTGTAATGTTTTTAACAGAGAGGCAACAAAACAGAGAGGAAAAAGAATATTCAACGAAACCAGTTTTAAGATGATCGTTATGTTAAGTAGCGATGGATGATAAAGAGTGTAAAGAGCTAGAGAAATGATGAGGTGCGAATATTAACTAAATGGAAATCCAAAATAAAAACCAATGACTTTGTGTGGTTGTTTTAAAATGTGACGCAAAATTTGAGGTTATGAAGTACATGAAAGTGAGAGAAAGTTTGTGAGAGAATTTAGAATAATTATTTGTTTGAGAAATTTAAATGAGAAAAAAAAACGTCGCATTCTTAGAAATAGACAAACAAAAAACGACGTTTTTTCTTCTTCATTTTACCGTACGATGCTATTAGAAATGTTTGTAAACATGTACTTAATAGCTCTAATTTAATTATGATTAATTTGTTTAGAAACTAGCACACGATTTAGAGTTAGGGTTAATTTTTTGTTTAAGCTAAATTTTCTTTTTTAATACTTATTTTTTAGGTGGTGAATTTCTTTCTTTTGAAAACGTTACGGGGTGAAATTTAAAGTTATAAAACCTTGACAGTTCAAGAATTATTTTTTGAATGTGAGAAAAAAAAACAAACTGCTGAGATATGAGAGAATTATAGTGAATACTGAGAGAGAGAGCTTTACGAACCTCATTAAATCGTAAGCGGCACTGATGGATTGTGGCCTTATATGAGATACAACAGCTGTATCCTCCGTTCTTAAAGTATAAGGCGGATCCCCATACTGCACAAGGCCCAAGGTTTGCCTTAATGGTGTTGAACTCTTCATTAGACTGCGACGATAGGCCCTTTCAAAGGGTGTGCGCGACATCGAGGGAATATTGTTATTATCCGTCGAAAACATTAGTTTACCCAAACGATCGTGTGAGTATAATTTATTCAAAGAATTGTGGGAGTAATGTTTCAAATTATTGGCGTCTACAGTGTCAAAGTCCAAATGAGATGTAGGATAAGAAGGCGAGTTCGTCTTTTCCGCCGATTGTGTGCCACAAGGAAATTGAGGTTTCCTTACAGATGTGGGCGTTAGAAATGGGTCCGGCGCTATATGTTCTCCCACCACATCTGGTATTGTACCCAAAGAACGCATTTTTTGTATGGGGTAATGAAAATTTGCCAAAATTTGGATGGTCGGTGTTTTTATTGTCAGCGGCAAAGGACCATCATCGTTACCTATAAATTTTGCGTTACCTACTTTAGCACTTTTTACGTAAAGTTTACCCGACGATGCAGATGAAGTGGAGTTCTTTCTCTCCTGTAATAAACCATGATTTATGTCATCCTCGTTACATTCATCTTTAATACGCTGGAACTCCTCATGCAACTCCTTTTCAATATAATTGTCTAAGCTTAAGTTATTTAAAGATTTCATTTTCGGTAAATGCATACGTTCCCGTTCAGCCAACATTTTCAAACGCCTGGGTGAATCACGATCCAATTCCTGCGAAGCTTTATGAAATTCCATTTCCAATAATGACACATTTTCCATTGATTTAATTTTGACAATGCGTGGTGTATGGAAGTTTTCATCTAAACCTGAATCAGATTCGCTTGCATACAATTGTGACTCTCGCGACTCGGATCGGCTATTACTATTTATACTGCGATAAGTAGGTGACGGTGTATTTAGAAAAGTCATATTGTAAGGACAAGGGGCTATTAAGGAAGAGTTTGGTGATGGTATTTCATTAAGGGGTGTACGAAACTCTTCTAAAGTGGAACTATCATCCCGCGTTGAAGAATTCGGTGTTTGAAAAGGCAATTCCTCGCCGTCGCACTCATTTATCACTTTCGGTACCAGTAGCTTTGATTGTTGTTGCGGTGACTGTGGTGTGGGATCGTTATTATGTTTTAAAGCGGGTATATGTAATTTCATAGCATTCATAGCTCTCTGATTAAGTCTATTCAGAAGAGAAACGGATTTACGAAATCTGTAGATACGATGATTTTTTTTTTCATTGCAATTTTAAGCCGATTTTCAAAAAACCGTTAACCCATATTTTACAAATCATTTTAAGAAGTCGTTTTTTTTATCAACCACCGTGATCGTTAAATTAAAAGTAAAAGGAAAAATATGAAATAAAATTAAAACAAAAACGAAGATTTGTTTTATAACTAATTATTTAAATAAATACTTTAAATAAAACCAATTATACTAAATCATTAGTAACAATAGAGAAATAAAGTTATTTTTTATTAATGAAAATAAGATAAACGCAATGAAGGTTAAATTTTACTTTGAATGCAAAAAAAAAAAACGAAGTAAAGTTATTACGCTTGCTTTCCTCCTTTCGGACGAAATTAAACCTAATCTGCTAAAAAACGAATCGATCAATTATCATGAAACGAAATTCTCGAACTAAAGACTTCGAAAGGGGAAGTGCAGCTGACAGCAGTAAATTGCGGGAAATTCAACAATTTGAGTTACATTAATTTAAGTGATAAAAGCGGAAAATCCGTAATACACAATAGGGATACAAAAAAGTTTCTGCCATTTTCTATCAAAAATTTGGAATTTATTGTGAAAGCACGGTACATTACGTTTTATTCAAAGTCATGTCCTGCACTAGCTGCTGGTTCCTGCCTCTTTTAGACAAAGTATGAATGTCGCAACGGAGAGACAAGTGGCCGTTTCAGGCTGCTTCGGTGGCGTCCCACATTCCAGCTTAGAGCCACTAAAGTTTCCTGGCCGTGTTTTGCCCTACGCTTTCGAAATTCGTTGTGCTGAAAACTCACGATATCATAATATGATAATTCTGACATATTGCGCCGCTTTTTTGTTCCAACTTCATCAGTTACTGTTAGCAGCATTCCCTAATAATGGTTCCATTTGGCGGAAACAAACCATTGTACATCCTAACCAACTGAACGCTCCACATACGATAGAAATAGACGGAAATTTATTTGTACTCCTAGTATTTGGATACATTTTGCTTAAAAAACATTTTTGAAAATTAGTTATTTTAAAATATCTGACACACGACACACACACACTTAATTTTTTTTCCATACCCTTTCTAATAGAAGAGTACATATACACCTGTCAACACTAACAGAATAACGAAAAATTTTTAATTTAAAAGGCGCCAGATTATGGTACATAAGTAAAACAAACTTTTTGCGATTTTATGATATCAACGAAATAAATTTTAATGAACAAAAGCAAATATTTTGCTGTACATATCTTTTCATATATAATTTCCGTATGAAAACTGAAAGAACGCCAAAATGTATTCAGTGTTAGGGTATGAGTTGTTTGTTTTTTAATAAAAACAAATGAAACGATTTTGTTTAAAGATCAAGAAATTTGGCGTCAAACAATTCTACGCATTTTTATACATAAACCAAAGAATGGAAATACATTTTTAAGAGGGTATATGCGATTTTTTGCAAGGTTTAGGTACGCGTCAATGGATGTTGAAATTAATGCAGTCATGCATGTCTATCTATTGGCCCTGTACGTTGGAGTTATGATTAGAAAATTAAAACAAAAATTTTGCTTAGAACAAACTTCATCTCACAGATTGTTCTCACAAAATCAACCATTATGGAGGAAGCAAACAAAAAAAGCAAAATTTTTGACTTTATAAAGGATTTAGCTTTATATGTCGTGCTCGATTCTATTCTCCTTCAATAAAAATTTTAAATTTATATATTTTCAAAATTCCTCTCAAGTAGACTTAATTTCGTAGCTAAAAACGAAAAACTGATCGAATATGCCACCAGCATTTCCAAGTTTTTAATTTAAAACTTTAGATTACATTTTAAATTTTGCCAACAAAAAATGTTTCTTGTGATTTTCGAAATGCAGCCCATGTCTCCGTTATTAATTAATGGGGGGGAAAAGAACTGTAACTAAATGGGCAGGATATAAGTATATATGTATTAATTTTAAAGAAATTGTCCATGAGATGCAGACAAACTGCAAATAAAAACTTCATTTGACATTCACGCTATACGACCTGTGTTAGAAAAAGAAGTGACTTCGAATTTTTTTTTTTTTTTTTGGTACACATGTCCCCTAATATACGGTTACAAGAAACTCATATCAGAAGTGCTTCTAGTATTGGAAAAAACTTAGGCACAAATGTATTATATCTAAGAGTGATTATTTTGAAGGTTCGAAGTAATGAATAAATATTTATATTTATATATTTATATATTTCGAGAATAATACAAATTCAAATTTTTTTTTATTTAGTTATAAAATATTTTACAAAACTTAGCTGTGCGTATTAAACAATTTGGGTCTGTAATGATTTTTTTCTATATTTTGTCGATACATTTGTAGCATTCAAAAATCTGTATCCTCTTATTGGTCAGTACGATCATTGTTTATTGTTCTTAAAGTCGCTGAATCGCAAGTGAAACTTTATTCGCCTCTAGTTAAGTTATTTAAAAACTCGATTCAAAAATAGCTTCTATCGCCCAAACATTTCTATATTTTAACTGTTAGGTATCCAAGATTCGCTTCAAGGCGTATGTAGCTGCATAATTTGCTATTTTTACCCTTTCTTATTACATTCAATTCTTCTGTGTATAACGACCTTAAACTTTACCATGAATATTAAAACAAAAAAAAAGAAGGAAAATCATTATAGGAAAAAATTGAAATATATATATATATATACATATATATGTGCGCTTGCATCTGCAAGAAAAGAAAAGCACATAAAAAAATAAATAGTAAAAATAATAAGAAAAACAATGAGCAAATTTCTCTCATATGTTTACAATTATTTTGAATTTGTTTTGAAGAAAAGCTTTAAAGAATGAAAATTGAAATCGTTTGATATCTAATCATTCGAAATTAATTTTTAATTTGAAAGAAAAAAAAAACAATATAATGTTGAATTTATTACATAAAATATTACTAATTTTCATCAAAGGGAGAATATCTTAAATCAGGAAGAAAATGATTCAAATGGAAGAAAGTTTATTCGCATACAAGCAAGAGAAGAAGAGTGTTAGTAGGAGTTTATTTATATTAAATAATTATTTATATAAAAGATTTGTTTTATTGTTTTAGTCTTGTTGTTAGTGGTTTTATTGTTTAATGTGAATGCATTGAATGCATTTTTTGTTTTTAAATAGTTATTGAGAAACGCCTTTAGTTTTCTTTAACAGTGTAAACATTAAACATGAATATTAGTTTTGTAATCCAAAAAAGTTTTGGGTTTTTTTTTTTTTTTTTTTTTGATTTAATTTAAATCAGACGCATATAATTTTAAAGTATTTGTGTTAAAAATTATAACAGAATTAGGAAGTTTTTTTATACATAAAATAAAATCGGTTACTATATAAATAGGTTATAGATTATGTAGAAATAAAATAAAAATAAATATATTTTGAAAATGATAATCCTTACCTTGCATGGCCGGAATCACCTTCAGAACTTTGTCGAGAATGTTGACTGTGCGAGAAACTACTATAACCGGAACCTTTTGACATCTGCAAGAAGGCAAAAAAAAAATTCGTCATATATATTTTAATATACGTGTTATGTCTTGACAGGATGTCACAAAATTTATGTGTGCAAGATATGAATTTACTGCCATTTGTACATTAAAATGTTCGCAACCATTACAAAGAAAAAGAAGAATAGTTTGACAGCTGATACTTTATGGTTAGTAAAAAGGGAGCATTACATGAGAGAGCAACGCGTTTCCATTGCTGAACAATATTTCAAATGAAAGTTTGGCGGTGTCGCAGATCGCAAATTTGTGTACAAAATCTGGCCTAAAGTTTGATTGATTACGCTCGATAATATGCTATAATTCAGTTACTTCCGTCTAAATTGGATCATATTAATGTGAACCACATGTGACGCTCCTTGCTCGCCGTTCGGAATTGACCAACGTGCCAACAAAGCCGTGGAGATCATCTGCCCCATATGCTATTTCATACATAACCCTATCCGATGTATATTATTATCTAACACAAAAATTACAATTAAAAAAAAAACCCTGTTTTCCATCTAATTCAAATTTAGCGCAAATTTTGGGACGACACGTATTTGTAGGATGTATTAGGCGCTTTAGAAGTATTAAAAAATAATTAAATTATTGCGTTGGAAGACGCTACCATCTGTCTGATTGTGAGTTCTTAAAAACACACAAGAGAGTTCTTGCGAGAGGGAAACACACACAAACCTAAATATATTGTTCAACATTTGAAATTAAAATTTGTGCATTTTGTTATGCATAACATATTTATATATATAAGAAATAAGATATATTTATGTATGAAAACAAGAAAGTTATTTAAGAAAATAGAAATTTGCAAATTAAAATTTTGGAAAATTTTTTCTCATTTCATTTTGTATAGTTTCTATTTTTTTACAAACAAACAAACGTCAATTTAGCTCTCAATTTTTACGATTCCTCCATTATATTGGAAGATTTTCTGTATTCTATTGGAAACTTACGAATTCTGTTACATGTTCTTAATTAAATTTACGATTACCAATCTCTTTTCAAAGAGACTCTGAAAGGAAGTCAAGTTGCATGATGACCTTCCTGATAAAGCACTGCTAGTTGTGAGCAAATTTTGCTGGATCCTCTGCAATAATTTATGCTTGATGCACCACATAAAATACCGAAAATCGTAGGCAGCACTTTAAGCATGTTTTGCCTTTTTACAAATGGAAAAGGTAAAAATTCTATTCAAGCAAAGATAAAAATTATTGGGTAAGGTATTAGGAGACGGATTGTCTACGGTTTGTATCGGCATATTTTGCTTTTTTACCGTCGAAGAGCGAAAAACAAAACACTGTTCACGCAAACAAAAACAATCATTTGATGTGTGGGAAGTGAATTGACAGACCGTTATCGGTTCCTTTTTTTTTTACTATCGAAAAGCACAAAATGCTGGTCAAGCAAAAATAAATTATTTTATATCTAAGGGGAAGTTATATTGATAGAATGCTAATGTTAAAGTTGTTTTGTTAAATTCTGTCCCGATGATTTTGATATTGAAGATACACAACGTTGTGGAAGCTAACTTGAAGCTTATACTGACAAAATAGGGGCAAACCAATGAAAACTTCCGAATAACAACTAGTTAAATCCCTTAGAGATTCAATTTATCGGATCCTACAAACTATTTGTATATCCTATAAGAAAATTGTCTTTCATCTTGATTAACCGAAAAAAAAACGAAATTATTGCCCGATCAGTTAAAGATATAGAAAGTGTGTGAAAATACAACTATTTTCAAACTTGCCACGTTTCTGTTTAATATTCACTTATTACGTCTAGAAGATCTCCAATGCGATATATAGATGTACTCTACTCTTTCCAAAGTTGTTCCTCGTTGTTCTCAAAGCTTTATGCTATGTGTTGAAAATGCTTTTATGATTTTAAACTGACAACTAGCTTATTATAACCTAACACAATCAAAAATAATAACTTAAAAGGAATGGATAATATAATAAAGGAAGCTAATTGTTTTTTATTTTGTTGTTATTTTTTTCTTTGTAACTTACTTGACTAGTATTACTGGAATTTCTTGAATGACCCATTTCCATGATGGACGTAGGAGCAATGGCGCTGCCCGTTGTGCTACCTACAGTCGTTGTACCATAATTATTGCTGCCAATTACACCAACACCGCCCAAACTACTTCCGCCACCACCGCCACTACCGCCCGTGCTACCAATGCCGCCGTAAGGAGCCATAAGTTGTTGTGCATTTGTTAGAGAAACTCCGGGTATCAAAGTTGCTGCAGATGAGGGAGGATATGATGAGGATAATGCAGACGTTTGTTGCTGTAACTGTTGTTGCTGCTCTTGCAATTGCTGTTGTTGTAACAGCAAAGCATCAGTAGTTAAAGTGACGGCGGATTCAGATGATTCGGAAAGACCGGAATCGGTAACTAAAGAAGCTATAAGAACTTGAGGATCTATTTCTAAAAGTAATAAAAAACGAGTAAAAAACGAATACATATTATTGTGAATTTTATTTAGTATTTTAATTACCTTCATCTCTGCTACTAGAAATAGGTCGACCTCCCATTATGCTACTACTAACTACCGAAGAACTACCAGCAGTGGGTAAGGTGGTAACAGAAGCCACAGCTGGCGCCATGTTCTTGGCCTCCGTGCTTACCGCAGCTAAATCTTCGGTGGAGGGTTTTTGTTTACTTTTTAAATTTGGTGTGGGACTGAAGTTAATCAGAAAAACTTAATTTAGAGAAAATTATTCTTAATGTACACATATATGTACTTAATACATACGCTTTAAATAAAATGTCACCGCTAACCATATGCATTTTAATGGATACTGTTAGCATGGAATTGTCTAAACGATGCCTGGAATCGTAGCCTTCAAGCAGACAACGACGTGAGATCAAACCAGCACCCGCATATTCGGCAAGATTCAAATCGATAAAACCTAATTTATAATAACTACGTCCACCCTTCATCTCTTTTCGTATGGAAATGCGCAAATAGCAGGGATCCAAAACGCCTGTCGACGCATTCGCCGACATTTTGCATGGAAATGTAAAATTCCGATTCCATTCTACACGATGATTGCGTACCTCCTCCCTAACGGCATTAAAAAAAACTTAATTTTAGTAATTAATAATTAGAAAAAAAAGTTTTTGTTTTACCTGCTGCTATATTCTTGAAATGAACCGCCATCCAAAAGTCTGATTTTAGCAAAAAGCACCTCATTCACTAAGGCTACATTATCCAAGTCTTGCAATTGTACTTCCACGTTAAAACGATATTTTTTCTTTTTCATCATAAAGTCCATAACCGAGGGCACTCAGGCCCCTTTCGAATGGTTGTGAACACGAACTACAGATTTATATTTTAATTTATTTTGGAAACGTTTGTCGGTATGTTTCTCGTTTCTCTATAAAGTATTCTTAGGATGGACTTTTATTTTCTCTATGGATAGCCAATGGAAGATGACACAGTACTTGGAAAACTTTTGCTGGTAATCAATTTTCTTAGGAAATCTACTTCTCCTCTTTTCCTTTGGCGAGTCTTAAAACCAGAACATTCTTTCTTATGATAAGTTTAAGACGTGCATTTGATTGGAGTATGCTGCCAGCATTTTTCTTTGTTTTAAACGTTTACATATTCTTCGAAATTATTGCTGTAAAGAATGAAAAGAGAATGATAATGAGAGTCTAGTAACAAAGTTATATTTAGTATCAAGCACGATTAAAATTATATTAGAAAAATGCGAAAGCATACCTAGAACCGTTCATTATGATTTAAAATCAAAGCATATTTTAGGGATTGAAGAGCAAATCAGTTTTGCCTTATTCTTCTGTGTACCTACGTTTGTGAAGAGAATTTCAAGATGGCAGTTCTAAGCCAGATAAAGTAAAGGAATGAGTTCTACTTGATCTCACCATCTCAAACGAATACATAAAGTATTTTATTAATTGTGGATGTTTGCGAATTTGCAAAGATTTTTTCTAAATATCCCTGAGCAAGACAAGCAATGAGCTTTGGAAAAATACCTTTTCTGAATTTTAATTTATAAATTTAGTTATCATAGGTCAAAATTAATATGACTCACCCCTAGACTGGAGTTTTCAATTGCCATTGCTACCGTGGCTTAAAGGTACTGTAAGATTTTGGGCGCATTAATTACACGCTTGAAGCTTTCGAAAGGATATGTACTATATCTCAGCTTTTTGTCTTAATTTTCTCGATCAGAGTTTTTCAACAGCTCGAAGCTTTACGACGTAGTTAGGAAATAGAACTTACAATCAAAGTAAATAATTAAATTACACATGGAAACATTTAAACAAATTTTTATTTCTCATTTTAATCGGGAAGATTTTGTCAAATCCAAAAAGGTATTCAATGCTACTCGTCGTACTTCAAAACTCGCATATTCCTCCGATGGACGGGTTCGTAATTGACTTAGTCATTCGAAAATATTAAAGTTGATTAATATTTTTTTACCATGTAGCCAGCTGTAAGCTTTGGGGACGCAGATTGTTTGATCAGGCACTGGTAGACAGATGCACTCGATCGAAGATCCATTTTTGGTATTTCAAACTTCAAGAAAATTTTTTTCCAATTTGCTCCAAAGCTGGATTCTTGCATACATTTTATCCATTGTCATAGAAACCAAGTCCTCTCCTCGGTCTTCATGATCTCTATGATCATTTTCGGTTCCGTCATGATCTTTATGATCACTTTACAACATATCTGCCTATAACTTAGACGTCTTTTCGGTTGCATTCTTCTTAATGACACGTTCAGGCCGTTCAGGCCGCTTCCTTGGGCGGCAGTTGTTGCAGTAGCGTACTTTATGCAGCCTAAAATCGAAAACTGTTTCCAAATTTCAGTCAGTTACGTACACTTTTACCGTTGACATTTACTTGACCTTGCGGCGAATCCGCAAATGCAGCGCACAGAATTTCCATATATGAATATTCATACGCCGCATAAAAAAAGTTGCGCAAAACAAATCATACGTACAAAATAAGTCGTATAAAACACACCGCACATAATTATGTTGAACGTATTGAATGAATATTTAGGATTGGTCCAGTATGTTGTTCTTATTAATTAACCGGTCTGGGCCGTCGGATTGCTGTCAGATGAATTGGTTACTTAAGAACACATATCCTCATCACGATAGATAAGGTAAGTTATTTTAATTGCGTACATTTTCTAACAAATTAATTTTGATAAACGACAAAAAAACTTTACTCGACTGTTCTAGTCTAGTTATCTTATTTCGGTTTTATGCGACTTTCATTATTTTACTTTTTTTTTTTTTTTTTTTTTTTTTTTTTTTTTTTTTTTTTTTTTTTTTTTTTTTTTTTTTTTTTTTTTTTTTTTAATTTTAATTAAAATGCACTTGAATAGGTATAGAAGATTCGGCCCTAGCCGAATATAATTTTCTTACTTATTTTCAATTTCAAATTGTTTGCATTCAACTTTATGCTAAGAATCAATTTTTTTTTCCTTTTACATTTTATACTTAAGGTAATGTTATTAAATTTCCTTTTTAAACATACTGAGAAAGTGTGTGCAAAAATATTATATAATTCCCAGCCCTTTTTGCTATGTTGTGCTGCCTGTTTTTAATCTACTCATATATTTTTCAACCATCATTCCGTTCTTAAAAAGGCACATACTTTCTACTTCCTTTGCAAACGGGGGTTTTTTTTATGTGCTCAGAGTAACTTTTCAGTTTCCGTAAGACCGCACCCTTATAACGTCATCAAATGTGAGAGAGTGAGAAGTTAAACATTTAAAATTTTTAGCAAGTTGTGATTTTTATTGGACGATTCTTAGAGACTAATTAGGTTAAAAGGCAAGGCAACTAACTGTTTCAGCTTAAATAGTCATTTGCTTTTAAGATAATATCGTCATATAAACAAAGTAAAATTAATTGTTTTGCTTACCTTAAGAACTTTTTATACTCCAAGTAATTGAAAACAAATCATTATTTCTCCGTTATAATCACCACAAAAAAAAATTTTTTTTTAAAAAAGGTTTCCAGATTTTTAAAATAAAAGCATTTCAAAATACCCTCCATTGGTTATGTTCCCTCTTTAACGTTTATTTGGTATTTGGTATAACAGTCTTATAGGATATCTCTGCTATTGATTTACTTTCCTCCTCTACACTTTATGACATTTACCAATTAAGCTTACTACACAGTTATTGCGTGCACTTGGTGATATTAAAACTAAACATAATAAAAGCATTTGCAACTCAACTATACTTGAATGCCCTTGTTACTAAGCAAGAAAGAGTGCAAACAAAGTTAAAGTATATTTTTAGGCTTTTTTTGCGACAAAATTCCATTAAGCTCTGGCAGGTAAAAAAGACTTTATACACAGGTAAACACACGCGTTCAAGTGTGAATACACCTTAAAAGAAGATGAAAACAAAAAATATCTCTCAAAAAATATTATAAATGTTAAGGCGACATAACACCTCAGAATTTTCTTTCTTAAAAGTTCTAATAACTGTTTCCTTGCATTCTTTCCTGTTTTTTTTTTTTTTTTTTTTGTATTCTTGTTTTGTACTTCGTTAAGACATGGATTTCCCTTCGTTAGGGATCGTACGCGTTCTATACGAAAAGATATCATTCAGCAGGAGATATGCTGTTTGGAAGCCGTAGAACTGATGGAGGAATGTGTTCGTCTCCTTATATATTGTGCAGTCCGATTTGTAGCCGAAGATACTTCGACATTCGATAAGAAAACTAATGCCGAAAATCGAATCAAGTGTTTGCAAACGCTTAAATATATGTATCGAGACTTGTGTTTGAAGGGTATACAATGTCCCCGTGAGGCGGAAATTCGTAGTCACGTGATTAAGTTAAATTTGGCCGATTCCAATTTTCTGTGGGATTTAAGGCAAATGCCAAAACATATACAGAAAGCTACAGAAAAAAAAATTCGGTTGCCTTCTGTAGTGCTTTCCAAAATGATAATTATGTGCGATTTTTTGCTATGATATAATCAGACCAAATATCATATCTTAGCGTCCGCCTTTTATCATGGTATTTGAATAAATTACGCTACCGTATCATGGACGTCGTTATAAAATCGCATAAATCGCATAATGGTATGATGTGCCTACCATTATCCTATTTAACAAGATGAAAAGTCGGCAATTAGTTTTTTCATAAGGGAATCCACAAATTTGCTTACCCGACGAGAATGATTACTTTATTATCTAAATGTCTTATCGAGCCATAGAGGAACTGTACAACTGTACAGGCAACTTAACTATATCACCGAACAAAAAGTTGTTTGAAAAATAACTTAAGATATTGATGAATTTATAGAAGAGGTTGTAACACGAACTCTTACCCCTCCCAAAGGAAGGAAACACAAAATCGATGAAAATACAGGCGATATGAAAGCTATAATAGATAAAACTATGGATTTTATAAAACAAATGGATAAATTAGAAGAAAGAAAAAAATGTTTCCGTATCTCGTCGTCATTACATGATGGATTCCCAACGTTTCGCCAATAACTGTCAGATATTATTAGATTTTCAAGTTATTTTTATTAAGCTGGTTTCTTATGATTTTTACCTTGCATTTGCCATGTTAGCGTAATTTATTTTCAGATCAATTTGCAAAAATGTTATTGATTTCTTTTTTAATTTATAAAAGAAAAACAACTGCCACATTTTCAATTTATGTTTGTTTTCGAAAATCTTGTTTAAATTTGAAAATAAATTTTCTTTGCTAGTGTTCTAAGCAGTAACACAAAAATAGTCCCATACCAATCCAAACTTCTCACATTCGCTTAATACGACACAATGGTTTTCTTAATTACCTATAGACAGTCACTCTTCAGTATATTTAGGGTTAGTGTTACCAAAATTTGGTCGATTCGAAAGTCTGATGTCTATGGCGGGGAAAGCCATTAAGTTTTTCCTTCATTAAATTTTATTTTATAGAAAAGAGCGATTTTTTTCACAGGGTAGTGTAGTGTTGTGGGTATATAATCGATTCAATCCAATTCGGAAAGACAAGGTTTAAGTCCGAAAATGAGTATGAATACAAAGGTTTGAGAAAAGATGGATCTATCTTAAGTCGCGTGGCTAGCGTTACACTTAAACTATGCATACTTATACTTTGCAAGTCACAGAGTGTAAGAAATAGTAATATTTAGAAAAGAAATTAACAGCAGAGAAAGGCAGTACACTCTGATATATATTGGTACATACTTCCACTCCAGATGTAAGCGCATTGATCAAGAACAGACAATACGTCAGCCAGTAAGTTCGTACGATGATGTGTAGATGACGCCACTATTGATGAATCCTTATGAATTTTAGTAGTAGTTCCTATTTTCAAAATAGATATTTCAAAATTTTGTGACATTTCGATCATTAGTTTCGAATTTATATATGATTTAGTGACGCTATTTTTGTAATTTTCAAAACAATGGAAAAATCTGAATTTTGTATGTTGGCAAGACTTATTTGAGCTCTGTTCTAGCGAGACGAATGGTAAAGAAGTGGTCTGCTGATCTTAAATGGGGTCTAATATAGCAGTATATAACAGTATATAGCATTATATGACAGCGTATAGAGATGTATAATACCAAGCTAACGCATTGTGTCACAAGCTGATTACAACAATAGCAAAATGTCAAAAACAAAAACATGAATGATCCCATGGAGTGATGTGTCCTATAACTGATTTTTCATTTCTTTCCTAAAACTTTTTATTATCGAAAATATCAAATCAACAAAAACTGCAAATGTCAAAGAAGTTAAAATGGGTCGCAAAATTCAAGTGATCATGATGCTTAGAATGAAAATCAAATGAAATAAGCAAATCAGATAAATTTAAAAAAGCAATAAATTTAGATAAAAATTTCTTCTCTTTCTTCTTCTTCTTTTTTGTGCAAATTATTTTAAATGTATAAATTTAATTGAAAGAAACTACACAATAGTTGTAATCTTCGGTACAAAGCTTATGTGTGCGTACGACAATACAACACATTCAGCAAATTAATTGAATGTAAAAAAAAGCAAAAATGTGTCTTCAAATATAAGTTAATAGTCCACGGTGTGAAGCAAAAATAAATGTAGAAAAATTTAATTCAATTCATTCACGGACATTATGCAAACCTACAAGCGTGAATATAACAAGAGATGTAGAGCGTGTATCGCGTATATAATCAAAACAAGTCACGTTTATAATTTTTATATTTTCTCCTGTAATATCCTTCTTCGGCATTAGATGTCAAAAGTTTGCAATATCTTTGACAAGCAATACTCTTTACGGTCTTGACCAAGAATGATTTGTCCACATCTGTCTTCCCGGTCATTCATCTATTGACCGCTTTGATCGCTTGCATAAATTAACATAAGTAACCCCAAAATGACAGAGAGTCATAGATTAATTTTCAAAATCCAATAAATCCATCACACATTGGAAAGCAAACCGGATGCATAGAATAAGAAGCATATATTTTACGAATATTTGAAAGTAATATTCAAGCTTTACTGATTGTCACTAAGGAACAATTGAAACAGGAATATAAACAATGGATTAATCGTAACAAGCAAGAAATTTATACCTATCATCTTAACTATGAATCCTTCGACTCTCGGTATAACAATATTTAATTTGCGCACGTAGATCGCTCTTACGCAAGTGATACCAATTGCACTCATTGTGACATATCGAATGACAACTATTTGCGGGACATGGCTGCTTCGAGGCCCGTCATCGTTTCAAATACGACGACGTCCCGCTATGTCTACTGTGCGGGGAAACAGAAGACGCATTGCGCCCAATTCGAACAATTGAGGAATGAATTGCCATCAAACCTTGTGGAAACACCTAGAGCGGAAAATTTTGTGTGCTGCGTGCTGATGACAAAAGACACGTGGCTAGTACTACAAAAAGACAAGTTTAAAATATAAATTGCAATCTTCATGCATTAATTTGAGCCGGAGGTGTGCATCGTAAGTTTTGCCCAAAAGCATGTGTAAGTTCATTACATTTCTCACTACGCTTCAGTTGGTGGCCATCCAATATATTTACCCCTAAGGCGAACGTTATCGCAAATACCTTAATGCTAGCAGTTTATTATTTATAATCTTTAAATGTACCAGACTTATCGTAAAGCCAACAAAGCAACTAACTGAACAACCACCCACTCATGCAGTCAGTCTCGGCTATAAATAAAAAAATTTGCTCTGAAAATACTTACAGTAAAACGTGTCAAAAAATTACTTTGGTTGTAACTCAAAACTGTTGCTTAGCAGCACATAGCCAGCATTACATGTATGTGTATATGTATTTGCGCATATGTATGCATATGTGCATATATGCAAGCATAGAATAGCATTTCCACATGCATACAATATACCACAGTAGCTATCTCCAGCTAACCTTAACATACTGTGTATGCATGGCTCGGTTAAAACCACAGAAATTAAAAAAAAGAAAAAAAACTTTTTTCACTTTTTTTTGCAATCGAATCTAAAGCTTGGTAAAGTTTAAACTCGTATAGGCTATAATGCCATTGACCTTGACAAATCAAGTGTTAAATAACGAACAAACATATGCATGCATCAAGAGAGCACAAAACGTGGTAATTTTTCATTATCGTTAAAAATGAAAATAAAAACGGAGGATAAGCGGAAGCAATCCTAACCTTTTATTTGTAAACCTTTGCAAAAACAAGAGAGGTTTTATTTTAGTTTATAATGTTGGAAATGTTCAAAAAAAAAAAATGCTCATTTTACAGTTTCATCAAGAGAGCCTTTTCTCTCATTTCTCTTAGCACTTTTTTTTTAGTTTTTTATTATTACGCCTTTAGCTTAGATGATTATCCACCATTTGAAATAAATTATGACGAAATAAAATGAAATAATATAAAGATGAAAATGAAAAGGTTTTCGTGACTAAGATAACTTTTCTTTTTTTTCTTTTTGGTTTACTTCACATTTGTCCATAATAAATGTGGGAGATTGTTGTTGCTATAGCTTTTGTAGCATAAAAATCCAAATGCAGACATGCGAACATGCTGCACTTGAATGAAGTCTTTTTTTATGCGAGTGGAGGAACGGGATATGCTAACTTTATCGTTCCGTTTGTAATAATCGGAAACAAGTACCAGATTCCTAGCAGAGCGAGCATGTACACTCTGATTAACATAAGTCTTGAAGAAGGAAATCAATGGTGTTCAACTTTCAGTTTTGATTTAACTTTATCCGCGTGCCTCTCTCTCTCTCATTTAGTTTTCATCTACTTTTCGCATGTCTGTGATCGTACGAAATTGATCTTTGCCGACTTAAAAAAGAAAATATGTAACTCAAATTATGACCTTACAGCGGTTTAAATAAACGTAAAAGTTTTTGTTTTTTACATAAATTTTTTCATAATTTTGAGGACAAAAAATACAAGAAATCAAGCAGCAAGCAACATGTAAGATAAGCCCACATGTTTCGTTTATAAGTAAAACAAAGCGAAATTCACTTTCTCTGATACATTTATAGGGTGGCCACTATGATAGAAAAGAGGTGCTGAAATATTGTGGATAAAACCGGGTCATGAGCAGAAGCTTCTTATACATATTGACGTTTATGACGGGTATACTATAATTTAATGAAATAACAGCAGGAAAATTATGTCGATTTTTGCGTCAAGTAAAGTTCATTTGCGGATAGTATTAATTTCTCGCTATCGTATCGACATTGGAAACAAAAATTGATTTATTTTGAGAACCCCAAACGCAAGGCGAATCGCAAAAGAGTTTTTTTCTACGGTAAATGGAAAGCTTAGAAGCTTAATGTAAGGGACTCCAACCCACTAAAAACATCTATTCCTCAGTTTCCTTCTCCACACGGTACCATTGTAAAGTATTGCTTCACGAGAAAGAAATGCCTCTGAATTGGACTTTGTCTTGCATTGTCAACATCTATCTGAAGCAACAAGTAGAATAACGCAATGTACACTTGATGACTATTGCTGAGGTTTCTGAACGGTTCCTTTCTTGGGTGCGTAGAGCCTGGCAGATGATTGCTGCGTAGCCCTTAACCGCAAACCATGTCTCTTTTGCTGCTAACATATGGCGTAGACATTTCCTCCAGCACAATTCACTCCGCAGTTGTTTGAACCCCACACCGTAGACATCGAGTGTCGCCTTCGTGACCTTGAAGGAGCTGCGTTACGAAAAAATGAACGTCGCTATGTTTCCGTGAAACCAATTCTTCAATTTTTAGTAATAGACGGTGCGTCCATCTTTCTTTTTGCGATTGGTCCATTCTGCGTTGCCATTCGCCTAATATTCTGTCGCTAGCAAGACTACGTTTCTCTCTAGAGTTTAGACCTTGTTCATACAGCCTCCCTTTAACTAGTAAATCGATCGGAGTCAACCTATTTAATCAGGGTAGAAAAGTTTGATTTATTTTGAGCTGCCTGTGGAACGGCTGTTATCAAACGCTGATTGACTGATTATCGATGTAGACATTTCGTTGCTTAAAAAACGACGATATGAGGCAACAAAGCTTAAAGAGAGACTCCAGCTATGCAATTCTCAGGATATAGAAAATAGAGGAAACAGACTAAGTTCACTATCCGTTGTACAAAAAGTTTATTTTCGGTAAAATTATTAAAAAGAAAACGAACGAGATGCTAGAGATAAAAGCCGATCTGCAAAAAGTTTTAAAGTTTGCTTTTGATTCCTAATGCAGTAGATAATAAGCTTTACTCTGCTATGTAACAATAAAAGCGTTTTCTGAAAATTCCCAATAGGGCTGAATTCAAAATCCATTGACATTCACAGTTGTAGAGCAACAACTGCGACAGGCTTTGCTTAAAGTTTCTCTTTCAATCTCTTCCGAATTCCCTATAATCGGAACGTTATTTAAAAGATGTGTTGAATTTGAACGAATGCGTTGCTTAATTCAATATGTCAAAATGTGTCAGAAGATTACATTCACTACCGAGGCAAGGCAATGCATCCACTTTGTCAAAATGTTTACAGCACACCGAAAAAAGTTTCGGAGAGTCCTTAAAGTGTATGTCTTTATGATCAGTAGCAAATTCTAAATCGATTTAAGCAAGGATTAGTTTAAGTTCGGTTTTCTAACGTCTTTGAGCTGCTACTAAGTCAATGTTCGCAGGTACAAATCTCAGTCCAACTAAGTCTATAAAGGTGTAACATTTATCGTTCCGGCACACATACACACACACTAGGATGCCGGCCACTGCATCATATCTCTTTTATCTCTTTTTTAATTAATGTAAGTTTTGAATTGAGATATAAAACGTAGGACAGCTACTTTCACTTTGTGGCTAATATTCGACACCCACCTCCGTACCAATCCAATAGCAATTCAAAAATATGTATTTTATTAATTCAGATCGTACCTATCAATTCGAACTTCTTTTTTAATGGAAATTTTCGGTGACAACAAGAAAAATTTGTATAAAATTTTGGTTGAAGATTTCTTATAAGATCTAAGTAGTGAAGGTTTCGCACTTATTGTGAGCTTAACCGTAAGCGGATCAAGTGCCTTCATTTCACACTGAATTGTTAAACCTTTTTGTTTACCTACAGCAACATATACATTTTATATTTTGAGTTATTGTGAGAATGATTGAGGCGCGATCTGTGGGCCATGAGACACTGGTTCATGCTTATTATTAAAGCAAGTTACCATTTCCCACCTTTCGTTGATGATTGTTAAAGTTTACAAATAAATGAAATTATTTAACAAATCTTGAACATTAAACTTTACGATCTACATTTTTAAACATAATGTTTCTTTTGCTTTCAGTTATCAGCAGCTGTTAGTCATTATAGGTCTGTACAAAACACACAAGTATTTCGAATTTTTATATACGAAACCTTTCATTTCAAATATTTTTTCTTCTACTTCTGTTATTTTTCGGCAATTTATTTTATTATGTCTAATTAGTGTTAATTATTATATCCCTTCATATTCCCCTCGACTGTGTTTTGATGGCTAAATTAATGTTGTGTTGTCTTTCCATTTAATAAATTTTCAAGGGCAAATTTATCATTAGTTCTTGGCGAACTGTTTTGTTCGTGTAACCCTCAAATCAATTAAAAGAAGCGTGTTATTATTATGCAAAACAATGATAAAGTTTTTGTAAAAAAATCTAAGAGAATAATGAATCCAACCTGCAAACAGCATTTTTCTCATTTTAAGTTCTTACGGAAAATTTGAAAAATATTTATACAAAAGTTTGATTTATGTTTATGATGATGCGGTAGCTGCATAAATACTGATAAGGACAAAATGCCGTATTATGTACGTACGCGTTTAGGAAAGTTTCTTTTCTTCTACTTACTACCGAAGGATGAAATTTGTTAGATTTCTCTTTCTCATAAACACTGTAACTTAGGAAAAATCGGCCCCATCTGGTGGAGTCACAAGGGTGTATCAAATGAGATGGCACCATCATTATGAAACGTTACGAGCAATAACTGGCGTAATATGTCAAAACTGATGATATCGTGGCTTTTCAATATAGATAAATTTGACTTAATTTAGCAAATCTCGCTCAGGCCGCTCTAGCAGGAGTAATTTGAAATGAGTCACACTCCCCGCTGTTATCAGTACACATTACTCCCTTTGATTAATGCTGGTTACTATCGTATAGTTATTTATTAGCGTAAAGTCAAGTAGAATTTCCATTCTTACAACGATACAACGCTCTTTTTGTGCGCAGCCTCAAAAAGTCAGTTGCCTTACCCTTACGATTTTCACATTTCATCTTTACTTTTTTGGAAGAACTAGTGGCCGCCAGTGATAGACACGACAATACTTTGAATAAGGCATAATGTGATGTAGTTTTATATTAAATTCATAATTTTTGTTAGAAAACGTGGTAAACTTATGATATTTTTATTAAATTTTACCAAAATATCTTAAAACCTATTGGTTACACACAATCGATAGCGTATTTAAATTTAGATTAGAAAAAAAGGTTGCCAGTCGATTGCTATAATAAAAGACAGGTCTGACACTTGCGTCGCATGCATGATATAAAGTATTTCGATTGATGAACAAATTGATCCAAAATTTTAAAAATACTTTGAATTTTGTGCATATTTTTCAATAGACATATTTGATACTAACATAAATGCCCCGAGGTTAGATAAAGTCAAGTTTCAGTTAACAGCAAATCTATTTCACAAACTTAATTTATACTCTAACTGACAGTTAAATTTTATCATAAGATTTCTTGAAATTGTTTACTAAATTGAAGAAATAAAGGAAACAGCTGATAGCTGCAATCGTATAATTGATAAATGAGAGTAAAGAGCAAATATACAAGAACGCATTCACTATAGATAAAAAAATCGCTACCAATATGTAAGAAATTCAGTCGCAATAATCTAACTAAAGGTTAGTAAATCTATGTAATCAGAAAGCAAATAATATAACTTCTAGTTAAGAGTATCTAACAAAAAAATATCTGTTTATTAGTAAACTTTCAGTTAAGATTATATATTGCAGAAACCGATTCTTAACTTTTTCGACTTCTAACGTTAACTATATATAGCCTGTGTTAAAGCTACGAGTTTTTCGAATGATAAAAATTATGAATTTTTTTTTCTACTTTCAATTTCAATCAGTTAGCTGTTACCTTTTTATTGCTTTATCGGCCCCATACTAATAATACCTGTAGTGTTTGATAAATGTAAATAGAGGTTGAAATGTTTTTTTTTTTTTATTATTTTCAATTAATATATCAAATAAAATATGTACATATTGCTGTCAAGGTAAAGGTCGACTTGACCTTATTGCTTTTATTATTAATATTTTGTCGACTGCATATAATTTTTATATGCGTTTCTTTCTCCTGCTTGCTCATTGGAAAAATTTTGAAATTACAAAACGAGAAATCTTTGTCTACATATCGGATATGCTTTTTGAATTTGAATAAAAAATCGCAAGTATCAGTTAAATATAAGATTTGGCTGTAAGTTCAGTCAGTTGGCGTTTATTTATTATTGGTTTTAGGCTTTATTTTCGTATAATGTGTGTGACTCGGCTTGTTAAGGTTAGTTGATAGCTGATAGTTAAATTACATTAAATTATAATTTAAATAAAAGTGACTGCGACGACGAACGTAAGACGTGACAATTAAAAAGTACGTAACAATAAAAATAAGCAAAAAAATTATGTTCGTTTGGCCTACAATCTTATATATTCGTCACTTCAAATAAATAATGATTTTCTTATAGAACATTTTTAAATGAGTTTGCTGCTGAATATATAAAGTGAATTATTTCGTCATATAGTTAAAGAAATTTTAATTTTTTATCGAAAATGTTTTGCCATTTTTGGTTGAATTTAGTTGTTAAAATTGTTGCAGTTCCCTTCTTTTTGCCTATGGACACCGTCGTCGCTACTGCCAGCTTATCCGTAACTATTCTGCCCTCTGTTTATGTTTTTCTCATTACTTGCAGATTCGCTGATAGAAATCAATAGGACATTTTTCGCAAAAAATTATTATATAATCTTTGGTTTATATTTTTAATTTTATATTTTTTAAACGATCACTGCAAAAATACCGATTTACGAAAAAACAGAACATAAATAATAGACAGAATAAAATTTTTACGAAAACCTGATAGATGACCGTACTTAAATTTAGATGTATTAAGACAATATAAATAATCCTAAGTTCCAAAGAGAGACAACTTTATTTTGTTCCATTAATTTCCATTAAGGTCTGTTTCTAATTCCTTCTTTTTTTTTTTTTAAATTTTATTCACCCATAAGTGGTGTGGAAATGCAATTAAAAAATTTTCCTTGACTTTTTTCTTAGCCAAAACTATTTATCGATGGGCGTATGTACGGTAGTTTTATAAACGACAGTTTTGGTATTGCGATATGAATATGATGAAATACTTTCTGCTTAATGACTCAAAAATCGAACATAATTTTTTTGTTAGTAACACCAAAAAAGGAAACAAATAATATGGATAATATTCGTCAGTTTAATAAAGAACAATTGTAATGATATTTGCTGGCAGACTTTTTTGTTATAAGTGTTTTTATTCTGGGTTTAGCGGATATTTATATTAGTAGAGAGAGTTGTTTAATAATTATTTTTGAAAATTAATTTGAAAAAAAAACAAAGAAAAACAAACAACAGTTCCAACTTTGAGTCTAGAAAACAAGAAACACTTATATTCAATTTAATAAATTTTCTCATGAAATTTGAAAACATCATGAAAGGCGCACATATGTATAGCAGATGTTGATTAATTAATATGTTGTATGTAAAGCAAACGCATTAAAATTCCCAAAAGTACTGAGGCAATAGTATACACTTTTATAGATAGTTTTTTATACGTAAAGAGCTGAATGTGCGACCCCAAAATAAAAAAAAATAAATTTAAATTAAGTACTTGCGAGAATTTTAAATGGAGCGCTGAAGTCTTTTTTTTTTGAGAAGCTTAACCTGAATTCCCACATTGCCTCATAATATTAACGAAGCCTACAAAAACACAAAAAATGCTTCACCAAAATTTAATATAAATATAACATAAATATAACATTTATCCGAAAAATATCACATATATGACGCTTCATTCGAGAAATTCTTAGCATGACATACAGATATCACCACTTTCAAGCGTAATGAAGTTTCAAACAAAATGTACCAAAATTTCATGGAATTGCGACCATTAGTTTAGAAGTTAGTGTTGTTTTGGCAATACTACTTTTGTAATTTTCAAAATAACGAAAAAATCTAAAGTTCGTGTGTTGTTGAAGCATTGTGTTTTAATGGCGACAAAATACAATTCAAATTAAGAATCGGCTGGAAAAATGTTTAACAGTATTTCTTACCAATTGAAACCAACAATTTGTCTGTGGTTTGCTGATTTTAAACGAGATCCTGCGGTCGCTAATAACGCTGATCACTTTGGTTGACCGAATTCAATAGTTGTTTCAGAAAACATTAAAAAAGCGTACAAAATAGTTTCGAACAATCAAAAAGTGAAATTTCCCGAACTATCTGAAACTTGAAACACTTTAACCAGAAGGCAATGTGCTTACTGTTTTACATGAACATTTATGGATGAGAAAACTCTACTCGAAGTGGACACCGCGCTTGACCAAAAACAACAACATGTTGATGATTCAGTACGCTGTGCGGAGCAGTGTAGCAGAATTAAAAAGAATTTTTTCATACGATATATGACAACGGATGAAAGTTTGAATTCATTACTATACTCCAGATAGTCATACTTTAGGCAGCCAGCAGACTGGACAGCAATCGGCGAAAGTACTGAAAAGAGACCAAAGCTCAAAAATCGACAGGGGAAGGTTAAGACCCCCATATCTTGTTATGCTTATAGGATAATATCCGATCGTCTGCTAAAGGAAAAGGATAAACAAACAGTACTAACGGTTATATATTTTGGATCATTATCACTGGTAGACAGTATTTAACAGGTGGGCTAAAAAGTTCGTAGGCTGACAGATAAATGGCGTTAATAGTATCAAATGCATATGAGTTTTAGTTAGCCCTAACCTTCAGAAGACAGGTGTAGAAATTTGACAGCTGTTGCACTATTCGTATGTGAATTATAGCATTTTGAGCTTCTTGAACCTACGAACTTTTTAGTCCACCTGTTATTTTTACATTTCAACACGGAGTTGTTTTTGAGACGAATTCAAAACTTTTGGAACAAGACGAGTATAAACGCAATACAAACCCAAATCATTGTTCAAATTGTTTGTATTGATTTTTCAACATGTATATCTACAAAGACTCTTTGCGTTAACCGATTAATTTTGTTGATGTTTTCATCAGTAGCCGAATTTCCCCAACGAGAATGGTCTTCAACCACCTCACGACCCTCTCTTAAATGATTTATTTCATTTAAAAACTTGTGATTTTGACAAACACTCACCACTGTATCACTTTTGTAACGTTTCGAATGCATCAGAACAACAAATTTCATTCTTTTCACAAAATTTCATGATGTGATAAAAAAATGCAGTGTCATCATGTCCGCAGTATTATATGATAGTATATAACTGTATGTAATAGTGTATAGCAGTATGCAACACCAAGCCACGCAAGCCGAAACACCAATGGTGATATGGCAAAAGAAAATTAATGATCCTACACACTTATTGAGCGGCTTGTCGTATTTCGTTAAATGAAAAAATAAATTACCAAAAATGGAACTTGCTAAAAAGGAAAATCTTCTTTTTAACAGGATTATATTTTTGCTTTCACTTTCATTTTACCGCAAATTAATGCTATGACTAGTACTGCATAACTTAATAGAATTTTGTGAAATGAAAGCAAATCTTTTAGAAGAGAAATAAAACAGAAAAAGGGACAAATTAGTTAGCATTCAGTCAAGTTTTCAAAGAATACTTCGTAAAGTAATTAATTGGATTTGTAAAATATATTAAGCCATAATAAGAATATTTTTACAGTTTTGTATAAAATTAATTTAATTTTTTGATAAAGTTTTCTTTAACTTTCACTTAAAAAGAATTATGCTTCAATTTATTCTTTATTAACAATACATTTAAATTTATGCTTTACACAAAGAGAATCTATATAATGGTATTTTTGTGCTTTTTAGTTGTATATAGAAATACTTTTTTTTCTTTTCTTTTTTTTTTTTTTTGAAGAATCGATTCACTTCTACAGTGACAATTGCTTTAGTGTTCCAATCACAAATATGCTTTTGACGTTAATATTTCCGTTGCCTACTTTAAGGCACTAGTGGCATGATTCTCGTAGGATATTTACCCCAATAGTATAATAAAAATGTATTTTCCACTAAAGCACTAAAAAGCGCCCAACAATTTTTACGTGACTCTGAGTCATATATATATTTTTTGGCATCAAATAGCATAAAAAAAGTATTAAACACCCACTTGTCGACATGTTTCCAAGCTTTGTAATGCAAAAAGTTCTGCAAAATTTATGATAAAACCTACGCTTAACATGCTCCTGAGTCATGTACATAGTAAAAGAGATAAATTGAACGAACATATAGACACAACAAATAATAATAATGTTCGAAACAAATATAATTGCGGTTGTAAAATATTTGCCAAAAATCTTATAATATTTAGAAAAAATAAGAATTTTTTTTTTATTATTTCATTATTAGGAAAAGTTTATGAAGGTCGAAGAAATCTAGGTATACTTAGGAAAATTATCGAAACACTTACATGGCATTTCTAATTTTGCGTAAAGCATACTTTAAAGAATAAAAAAAATACACGTTTCAGAGCATACTTTAGAGGTTTTCTAGAAAAACAAAAAAAAAAACACTTTTACACTTTTGTAGGCAGGAGGTGCACCGTTTTTGTCAATACAGAAAAATTTCAAAGTTTTTGTCAATGTATTTACATTCTATATATTTTAGATATTTTAGATATTTTATATTTATATATTTATTCTTCACCATTAGTAGTATCTGCCAGATTATCAGTCATCATTACCACTTCAAGATGGCCTTTAGAGATTAAGCGGATTTTAAAATTTCAAGAAATTTTTTTTAAAATTTATTAGTTCAATATGTTCAGAACACTTTCCCAAAGTTTCAGGTCAATCAGATTAAAGGTCTGTAGACAGACCTTTTGGAAATTCGCAGTAGCACTTTTATTTACCATCAGGTGAAGGGTTTAACAGTTGTTTAAATGTAAGATTTAGAAAATTAATTATGAATTTTATTTAATTGGCATAATTTGGGCTTAAACTACTAATTTTTATATATATTGTGCTAATATTAAATTAGAAGATTGGAATTTATATTTATTTATAATGATAAGGGAATAAGGGAAGTATAAAATTAATATTCAGTTAGTAATGTACATTAACCGTAAACTTTGCAAAATCTAGTCATAAATTTATTACCGATATTTTATTTATAATAATTTTGCTGTACTTTGAGAGTGAAGTAAATATATGCTTCAAATCTTAATCGCTTTGAACCCAAAACTCAATTTTTGAACCCGGTGATGGCGACTTCTCGTTGAGAGGGGGAGGGAGAGAAAAAGAAAGATAGATAGATAGATAGAGAGAGGGACAGAGAGAATAAGTGAGTGAGAGAGAGTAAGAGAGAGAGAGAGAGAGATAGTGGGACAGAGAGAGTAAGAGAAAGGGATAAAGAGAGAGCCAGAGAAGGGGAGTGAGAGAGAGCGTGAGAGAAAGGGAGTGAGAGAGAGAGAGTGAGAGAGAGAGAGAGTGAGAGAGAGAGTGTGTGAGAGAGAGAATGAGAAAGAGAGAGAGCGAGAGAGAAAGATACGCATAGAGAGAAAGATACGCATAGAGAAAAAGAGAGAGGGAGAAAAAGAGAGGAAAAGACAGAAACGGTTGCTACAAATTTTTTCACGCTTCTTCTAGATAGGATTGACCCGTGGTTGAATGAATGATTTTTTTTGGTTTGATCACAAATTAATTTTCAAAGCAATCCAAATTATTTATTTCTGATTCTGATTATTCTGGTACAAGTCCAGAGAGAAAAACAATTATTCAAGCATAATAAGCAAAAACCTGTAATTAGATATTTGTCCTTTTAAAATAGTTTCCTCATTAGTTTCCCATAATGATTTTCTACTTTTTCAGACTACTTCATTTGGCGCAGACAGTCTTTTTCGAGAACAAATCGAAATTTCTAATAAATAATCTTCTTTCTTTTTTACAAGTAGCGAACTTTTTCCACGCATTCTAGAAGGTTCAAAGTACCTATTAAGCAAATAAAAATAAATAAAAAAAGGTTAATATATTTTAGGAAAGAATGCAAAATATACACCATGAAAAGCATGTGCCGTAATAAGTTAAGAATGTAATCTTATCTGAAAAGCTATGAAAAATTACAATCAAAAAATTTTTCAATATATATAAAAATGCAATAGAAAAATATTTTGTAATTTTATTTTTTATTAAATAAGTGTTTGACAAAAATTTATTATATTCAAGCCTACCACATATGTTATATTAGGTGTACAAATAAGCTTGCGCCGTTTTCCAAAAAATGGGCCGACTAGAAGATTCTGGTGAAATTGTCAGATGTAAAACGTAATATCGCAAATTTGGTCATCGAGTAACAACATAACCTTAAAGTATTGGTTATCCATATAAGCATCACATCAACTTTTTCGTGCGAAAATTTCAATGTTTATATCCAATAAAGGCCATTTTTAGGAAATTTTTTTTGGGAATTTTTAGTTTTGTTTGTTAGGGTATGTAAAACACAAGTAACCATTATGCAGAACTGGCTAACCATTAACAATAAAGCTGAAAAGGGTGTGAAGTTATATTTAAATATAACTAGCAAAGACACAAACCAAAACTGTTAACAGAGGTCTGTTAAGCGATTAACAGAATTCTGTTAA